>RDPX01000010.1:5314901-5333109 GCA_003991215.1 Morbakka virulenta
AGTACAATATTTAATGAAATAAAAATATTTTGAGCTATATGATATGAATCCCTTCTTCCCATTTAATTTGATATAAAAAACATGGTAAAATTAAAATTCTATAGTATGTCTGTCATCCCTTGTTTCTAAACTTTTATACAGCTCCTTACTATTCAACCCCCCCACACACACACACACACACTCTCACACACACACACATACACACCTACCACATTTTTATCAAAAAAGAATAGCATCAAGTCATAGCCACACACAACCTGCAAATACTTTTAAGGATGAGTTTAGGTTTATTGTACTCTATGTGTAGCAATATATTGAAAACATTACTACTGACTACTTCACTTAAATTTAAGGAAAGTATAATGGCTTATCTTTCACACCTTTTAAATTACATATAAAAGATAGTTATTAGCAGTTTTAGTTAATAATACATGTATTTGTTGGGAAACAGACTGTGAATAATCCAACCATTGTTTCATGTTGAATAACAAGAGCATGCAGCTTCAAACATACAACGAAAGTCCAAGGTGAAGTACAGAAACAAAAACACTAGTTGGTCTTGCTGATCAATTTGCTTTGTCTTGAACAGAATAAAGATACAGCAAGCTATAAACTCACCTGTTATTTTATTATCTTTGGGCTCCTAATGGTTTTGGAAAATAAATATTTGTGTCCTTTCGACATGTTGGACAAGATCACCACCCACCTGTCAAAACTTCGTTACTTTGTCAAAAGTCTTTTTTCCAGACAAAATAANCAAAAAAGAATAGCATCAAGTCATAGCCACACACAACCTGTAAATACTTTTAAGGATGAGTTTAGGTTTATTGTACTCTATGTGTAGCAATATATTGAAAACATTACTACTGACTACTTTACTTAAATTTAAGGTAGAGTATAATGGCTTATCTTTCACACCTTTTAAATTACATATAAAAGATAGTTATTAGCAGTTTTAGTTAATAATACATGTATTTGTTGGGAAACAGACTGTGAATAATCCAACCATTGTTTCATGTTGAATAACAAGAGCATGCAGCTTCAAACATACAACGAATGTCCAAGGTGAAGTACAGAAACAAAAACACTAGTTGGTCTTGCTGATCAATTTGCTTTGTCTTGAACAGAATAAAGATACAGCAAGCTATAAACTCACCTGTTATTTTATTATCTTTGGGCTCCTAATGGTTTTGGAAAATAAATATTTGTGTCCTTTCGACATGTTGGACAAGATCACCACCCACCTGTCAAAACTTCGTTACTTTGTCAAAAGTCTTTTTTCCAGACAAAATAAAACTACCAGAACACACATAGTGACTCTGAAGATAAAAATGTGAGCAAATTTTCCAGGCTTATTTGTCGATTTGTATAACACTCGCTGAAAACACAATTATATATTTCGCTCTGTCAGTTCGCCACCCTTGCATGTGTTTTGGCCATGCAATGGAGAAAATATTAGGGACAGTAAGATATTTCTCAATTTCTTCCGTATTTACTACAGGCATACAGCCGTTTGAAAGGGAGAAACAAAACAACATAAAAATAGCGTGTTGTCAATAGCTCCACTTCATCAACTACACCAAGTTTTTCAAAATGGTACATGCTTTAGGTTTTACAATTACTGGGTACGTTTAAAATGTTGTCTTCTATGAGTCCGATTTCCAAAGTCAGTGGCAATATGTCTTTTATAATAGGTAAGAATAGAGAAAACATCATCGGCCTCTTTTTCTTTTGCTACAGCGTCTCAGATGTTGTTAACAACCGCTCTAGTGGCTTCAGGGAATTCTAAAATTATGCAAATACCTATGAAATCCCCATCAAAGATCCAATTTTCCACCGTTCAGAAACGTGCTGTAACAACTGACAATGGTACCTGGCACACCGTCGTTCATGAGTGACATTTGCATTTGTCAACTCAAAATACTTATGGTTGGGTGTACGTGGAGGACTGTATCTAAAAATGCATTTCGCTTAAGTAGGACACACGTTTAGTATCTTTGGTCTGCAATAAATAACTTCTTTGGGATAAAAGTGTGCAGTTCGTCTTACAGAGAAGACTTTTCAATGACATTTTTGAAACAGTGTTTGACTGATCTAACAAGGCATTCCCCTGTCCCTTTTTGCCATGCAGTCTTTTGAGCTAACAAACGCAAAAAGATACCCGGGTTCACGAAATAAAGTTTCCCTCTCATCTATATTGAAAAGCCTAGCGCTGTTTGAAACAAATGTCCTTTGGAGGCTACTGCGAGAAGTTAAACGTCTGAAGACACGTAGAGATCAAGCAGGCTTTACTTTTTCCACTAACGTTTAATGTACGCCTTGTGGAAATAAGGGGGAGCAGAATACCTCGAGTTCTATTCTGAAAAATCGCTTTATCAGGGCCGACATATCGATTTTAAAAGTGGAGGGGCCACTTAATATAGTGACTAAGGAGGCCAATTGCATATTATATTCATTATCATATTATATTGATCTAAAGCTGCTCACTTTATGTGCACTGTTTCATAAATATGGAAATTATATATTATTACTAAAGCTGCTCATAAAATAATACGAATCTTCGACAAAAATTTTCATTGCTCTGAAAAAAGGGGGACATGGCCCCCGCCCCCCGGAAATGTCGGGCCTATTTATTGTTTAGTCACATTGATTATGACATCAGTACTTTGGTTAATATCTTAACCTCACGGTTTGCAAGAACGAGTAGATTTTGGACTCTTTGGTTATTGAGTGCTTTCTCCTTCATATGAACTTAAATGTTGTTAAGTCTGAGACCAACTAGTATTGTTTAACTTGGTTTAACTCTTTCGTTTTGTCTTTCCTTTACAGCTCCGTACACTTAGTTTCTTAACCCCTTAAGTAATTCTTTACCATAAAAACAAAATCAATAGGCTCCTGCTCGACATAAGAGAAGTTTGAAACAAGTAACTGCTCCATAAAAACTATTTTTTACATAGAAAAGGAAAGAGCTTTCCTGAAGCCTTAAATTGTTGTCGTGAATAAAGTTAAAATGTAGCACTATTAGTTCAATGATCAACGTCTTAATTTTCCAGTGAAATAGAATTGGGGATCAGTATTGTACAATAAATTACCCAATCTATTAACCCGCCAGCTAATAAAGGCTGGGTCATTTTTACTTCCTGTGACGAGGCAGATTGGTATGCGATGACATAGAAAATTTCTGATGCAATGTATAGGCAGCAGGGGCTGAGTGGTAAAATCAATAGCATATCATGCTTGGTTTACGGTTCGAGCGTCAGTTACGACCCTGAAAGTACTGCACCGCATTCGTTTCTCATGTAGTGACTTCATTCACAAAATCATGACATTGAACTGAAAGACGAGAAAAAACATAACAACAAATAAAAAAGATTTAAAAATTAAAAAAAGAAAAAAATCAAATAAGAAACATAGCCCTTTACAATTAAGTGGCAGCCACCTTTGTTAAGGGTGAAAAGAGTATAATATATACATGTATATATTGTTGTTGTTGTTGTGTAATCTTGTGTATTCCTATCAAACAGTGCTCAATGTACATAGTAGAGCAATATACAAATGGTAAAACACGAAAAATAAGAAGTATGATTGCAACTAATAGTTTCATGATATTTCGATCATCAGGCAATAATGCTACAAATACTGTACAAGCTTTTTATAAACAAATTAAGAAGGCAGCTTATCAAAAATTATAAATTGCAGGTGGTAACGTATTACAATGCGTTAATATTATGAGAAAGCAAGAAAGAAAGGAAGAAAGAAAGTCCCATGTGGATACGGTTATATATATTTATTATTTATATATATTTAGATTATATGTATATATATAGTTCTACTTTACGATTTGCTACAAAATGCTGTTATGCAGTAGGTGTGGGGCTCACATTTTATACGTACCTTCTTTTACATTTTAAAGTTGAGATTAATATTCTGGTCCTTGCATAGAACATCTATAGTTTTAATGGCACCTGCATCTTTATTACTTTTTATTTCCAGTTGTTCAGGGAGTCAAAGAACCAATTGGTTGTTTTTCTCAGCCTCCCACACAGCACATCCTTGGTGCAGCTCCCTGTTGTTTTGATCACGTGATCAAAACTGACGTTAGAAGGCGGGTCGGTTGAGAAAGACAGCTCAGCTATTTTCTATTTTTAGACAGCGGTGAACAACAGCAGGCAATTTTCAGTTGGAACAATTTTCTGAATTTATTGTTTACCAAACTTCAGAAGAATTTTTTCGTAGAGAAAACATTTTTAATGACGAGGATGTCTTCAACCAGTAAAGGCCTCGATTTACGTTCGCACGAAGTAGGAACCTATTTTGAATTATTGAAGGAAGAATTCAGAGATCACGATGTTAAGGGCAAGAAAAAGAACCTTGCTGAAGATGCAGCAAAACATCGTGGACGGCTGTCACTCGATCCAAAAGGTGTGCAGTTTCTTCGCAAAAGGCAGGATTACCTTGGAGATGAATGTTCACCACGTTATTACCGTTACAGTATGACAGAAGCTGAGGACGTTTTGTATGCAAGACAGAAAAGTGAAGAACTTTTTAGAAAACTACCATCTAGTAGTAATCGTGGTAAAAGGCACTCGATACCTGGTCTATGTGACGAAACCAGTTCACAGTGTTCGGATGGAAGCGATGCAAAGGACCAGATCAATAATAATGTTGATGAAAATACTGAACTCAGCTCCAGACATCTGGAAGCAGCCCTAAATCAGGGTAA
Organism: Morbakka virulenta; assembly: GCA_003991215.1. Classification (NCBI taxonomy): domain Eukaryota; kingdom Metazoa; phylum Cnidaria; class Cubozoa; order Carybdeida; family Carukiidae; genus Morbakka; species Morbakka virulenta. The sequence goes on from RDPX01000010.1 coordinate 5,319,625, forward strand.
AGTAAACAGTGTTTCAGAAGAATCGCGAAAACAGCGCCTGAGATACTTTCAGAAGGAGCGCAAGTGTTCAAAATAGCATGTTGTTTGAGCTTTCTTATTTTGCTCCGCCATTTGTTAAGGCTGCCAGTTATCAACCCCCCGATGACACTTTATGGTTGATAGTGGGTGGCTTTGAGATGACATTCGAAGGATGCGCCAGTCTTTGTAGGCAAAGGAATGCCCATTGCCATCACTGGTTTTTGCAATCACTGTTACGAATAGCTTGGTGACATATCAGATTTCGTAGTCACACAAAAAGAAATGCCAAGATATTTATATCCAGCGTTGGTTTTTTTTGGATCGGGTTGGTGTCAAGCGCTATTTCCTTTATCACATTTTACTTGTTGCTTTTGTCTGCAATAAACTGACGGATTTTAAAGATAAAGATTTGTTGTTTACAGTTTTCATTGATATGGGCTCACAACCAAATGGCCAAGTTTTTTTTATGAAAATAGACATCTGGCAACTCTCTTCGTTACTTCGTGGTTTGATCTGGAACTTTGGAGTTGTTACTTGGTTTCTTTTTGGTGTAATATTTCCACTGGAATGGGTGCTTCCGTAAAGTCACTTTTATTGGTTAAATGACCATTCAATGCATTATTGTTATAATACGGTGCCAAAAAAAATTCCATCAGTACGAGGTAATTATTAAAAATACAAATCATTTTTTTCGCTGGCTTTTTAATGTGTTTTTTTTTTATTTCTCCGAAAAGTAAATTCAGCGAAATTAGCTGGAGCAGATTTTGAAGTTATTACCACTATTCTATTGATATCACAGTATTAACTCACCCTGGTTCTTTTAATTTACCGTAATTTTTAACGATTATTTGGCAACTTGACTCGATTGTGATTATGCGATGGTAGGATGAAGAAACATCAGATTACTACTTAAAAGATCAAAGAAATTACTAATGATGTTGTTAACCGCGTTGTTACCAGCACAGGAACCTCCGCGATTGTGCGTTTGTGCATGATCATTAACAAAGCAAACAGAGTGGTGTTTTTCCGACCCATTCAGCCCATGTCCCCTTTCACGTTTTCCTCACTTCGTAGTATGTATTAAAATTATAAGAAAGAGGAAATCTTTGTTTATTTTTCGCTTACGAAAGCAGTTAGTCCATAATGTGGAATTCTCATTTGGAGGAAAGATGTTGGGACAATTTTCATATGAAGATGATTGAGATGTTCACAAAGGGGTTTTGTGCACAGTATTCAACCGGCAGAATTATGTGCAACATTGACCAGTTTGATACCTTTCTGTGTAGGCTATTGTATTGAAAATACAGTAAATGCAATTTTTAAAAGAATATTTTTGTTTTCCTAAATTTGTCTAAAGTTAACTGTACTTTGTCTTATTTCATTATATACAAGTAGATTATATAATTATAATAATTATTATTATCACAGTCGTTATCATCATCGGTAACTATTCAAGTATTAAAATATTAAGTTGAAAATATTCTCTTTTTGAGTATATGTAAATATAAATTTCAAGGTATTGAAGTGCGAGTTGGCAGTAGACTGCATCAAATGTAAATTTTTACTGACTAGGGATAAGAGATTTTGATCTTGTCTGGTTATTTCTTTTGATACACTGGCAACCCACACAGACGATGATCCAAATACTTTGCATTTTTATCTTAACACAGTAGTACATTGCAGCACATACCAGGTTCTGGATGTGATTCTTCTCATTAGTCAATGGCCTTCAAAATATTCTAGCTTGGTACCTATCCATCTATCTAACCTACCTACCTATCCATCTATCTAACCTACCTACCTATCCATCTATCTATCTATCCATCTACCTACCTATCCGTCTATGTATCTATCCATCTACCTATCTATCCATCTATCTATCCATCCATCTACCTATTTATCTACCTACCTATCCATCTATCTGTCTATGTATCTATCTACCTATCTATCCATCCATCCATCTACCTATCTACCTACCTACCTATCCATCTATCTATCTGTCCATTCATCTATTTATCTATATATCCATCAATCCATTGATCTATCCATCTGTTGAGCAATCTATTTATCAACCCATCCATCTATTTATCTATCTATCTAATTATCCAATCTAATCTATCCATATAAATTTTCTTACTCAGTTTACACATGAAAATTTTGAATATACTCTAACAGAAAGTGAAGCAGTACCACAGAAGCCATTCTTTTGAACTTTAAGGGAGTAATATATGGCCATCATCAAAATATAATGCTAAGAATCAAATCACATAATTACACCACATATAATTGTTTGATTTTCTCCTTTCATTGCAGAGGACCATAAGTTCAAGTAACCATAGCATCATGCATAGCTATTATGGTAGTCTGTTATGTTTATAGTCTAATGGATTGGTTGAGTGTAGAAATCTTGATGCACCAAGTGGGCACAATGTAATNCCTATCCATCGATCTAACCTACCTACCTATCCATCTATCTATCTATCCATCTACCTACCTATCCGTCTATGTATCTATCCATCTACCTATCTATCCATCTATCTATCCATCCATCTACCTATTTATCTACCTACCTATCCATCTATCTGTCTATGTATCTATCTACCTATCTATCCATCCATCCATCTACCTATCTACCTACCTACCTATCCATCTATCTATCTGTCCATTCATCTATTTATCTATATATCCATCCATCCATTGATCTATCCATCTGTTGAGCAATCTATTTATCAACCCATCCATCTATTTATCTATCTATCTAATTATCCAATCTAATCTATCCATATAAATTTTCTTACTCAGTTTACACATGAAAATTTTGAATATACTCTAACAGAAAGTGAAGCAGTACCACAGAAGCCATTCTTTTGAACTTTAAGGGAGTAATATATGGCCATCATCAAAATATAATGCTAAGAATCAAATCACATAATTACACCACATATAATTGTTTGATTTTCTCCTTTCATTGCAGAGGACCATAAGTTCAAGTAACCATAGCATCATGCATAGCTATTATGGTAGTCTGTTATGTTTATAGTCTAATGGATTGGTTGAGTGTAGAAATCTTGATGCACCAAGTGGGCACAATGTAATTTTATGACTAGCGTGTTTATGTAATTTCCATTAAATTAGTTTGTTTGCTGTTGCTTAACAACACTATAAAGTACTGTAAAGGTTCTATTTGAACAGGTTAATTTCTTTCAAGGCTATCACACACATCAGAATTGTTTTTGTACTCAAGATATTTTGTTCTTATGAAGGGTTGTGTTTTATTGTTTTTCATTTTACATTTTTGTATTGCACTGATTACCATCTATGTGTGTATGAGAGAGCCCACAGCAGTAAAAGCAGTTACTTGTTATGTATTATTTAATTGATTTGTTTACATCTATTTTATTTATGAAATGTGGTTGATATTGTGTGGAATTTTTTCAAGGTTCTTTTCTTCTACACTGCAGATTAGAAGTGGAATTTGATGTGTTGGGTATTTCTTATGCCCCTTTGGCTTCATAATCATTTTATTTTATACAATTTTGAATTCAGTTTTAAGTTCCTTTTCGTCTAATACACTGCCACTTTGATAAGTGACGACAGGATAATTGTACTATTCAAGGAAGAGAAATGTCTATATTTAAAGTTTCCTTGAGGGGATAATGAATGTGCAAAGAGAAAAAAGATGATTTTGAGATAGGCGAGTGGAGATGTTAACATTACATTTTCAGCAGCTAAAGCACAACTATTACTCACATTTTAGATAGGCAAATGAGGAGTATAAACTGATAGTATCCATTTATTTTGTTGTTAATTGGCATAAAATAGAAACTGCTTTTACTGTTAAAGGTGTTTCCAGATGGTTGTTGAAATTTTTGAAATGAAGTGATAACAATTTTGTTCAATATCTTGCTTCAAGGCAGAAACAATGTGTTATACTAAAAGTAATATAGATTGTTGATACTTATAGAGCTTGGTGCTTTAAGTAATAACCATTTCAGTTTGTAAAGTTTAAGATTTCCATAGAAAAAAAATATTAAGAGGGAAATCAACAATATCATACTAGAAGAGTATTCCATTTTCTGCCCATTAAAGTCCATATCTTATTCTCAAAAGCTGATTTGTCACCTGTAGGTATGTAGAGCAGTTGTAAAAAAGGGTATGATTTTCATACTGGTTTAGCTTAAGAGCAGAATGCTTTTGGTATGGTACAAATGACTGAAAACTATATAGATTTAAAACATTTGTTTGTGTATCAGGCTTAAATTGTAATCTGCCCATTTTATTTCTGGTGATACAGGTGATTACATTTTCTGCCATTTTTTGGAGCTTTATCTTTTAAAGAATCCAAATGTTGTTATTCCCAAAACCTCTTTAGTGGTAATTTAAAACAAATTTTAGTTCACCAGTCACAAATTCTTTTTGGTTGTAAGCCAAACAATGCCTTTTTAGACTTGGAATTAATTAGTTTCATTTTTTACAATAATTGCTTGTATTGCCTTTTCTCTGGTTTTAATTTGTTGTAAATTAAAGCTGTTAAAGTGACATGGTTTAGGTAGTGAGAAAAAAATGATATAAAATTAAATCATCATTTTGTTTATCCAGCACTTCACTGCTTGCCATTTGAACCTCAGGTACTTAGGAATAAGAGACTTCTTGTTGCTCTGTGGTATATGTAAGGTACACAATATTTGATGGAAATGGAAAGTTAAGATCAGTAGTTTATTAAAGAAACATAACTGATAAGAGCTGTTGAAAAATTGAGAGCAAAATAGTGAAACATGCAGTTTTTTCTGTTGTGATTATATTGGTTTTAGACAAAAATTGTTATAGGGTTATTGTATTGGCATTGTAAGGCTAGGTTAACATTCATCATTTTCATTTTTACCAAATTCAATTGCATCTCCACTCACAAAGGGTAGGACTCCCAGGCATTCTTTTTTCTCCACATGATCATCTGTTATTCGTCTAATTAAGTTCCTTATAGTTAAGGCATATTCCAAAATGACCCTATTGAAGCTCCATCCTTGTAATTAATGTATTTGGGGGAGAGACTACTATACATCGCTCGTTATATGAGAAAAAGTTAGTGAGAATTAGGATTATGTTAATTGACTGTCTGGTTTATTTTGTTTCATAAATGAAATTTACTTAAATGTGAATCATTGTAAAATTGTTGTAGTAGATGTAAATTTGAAGTGCCTTTATTTTCACAGTTGTATTTATTGGGTTGGTGTATACAGCTAATATGTATCTATATATATGTTCAGTTTACTACTAAACACTTTTTATCCATTATTTGTATTCACAAAAAATTGAATGGATTTGACATTTATTTTTGTAAATATTAGGACAAGCAATTTTTAGATGGTTACCTTCTGACACAGAATTTTTGATTAGATATGAAATACTGAAATGAGTAAGTGTATAAGATGTGAAACAATTAAGTGATGATTTAACTTGTAATATTGAAAAAAAATAGAGCTTAATTCTACTAGTGGCCTTTGTTTTTGTTGTAACATTTCTCCCATTTTATGATATGTGAAATGGCTTGTTTGTAGACTGATTATTGTCAACCCCTTTTTGACAGGTGTACATTCAAATACATATTGCAAAAAATATAAATAGGCTTTAAAGTGGCAACCATCACCCCCTTCAGAATTAGACAATTTTTTGTGTGCTTGCAATAAAAAAATAATATGTTTTGCATTGAAAATGGTTTGATTAGCATTTTGAATTACATGATGTTCTATTTTTAGTTTGAACAGCAGGAGGTAGTTACAAGTCAAAAAAACAGCAAATACCTATTTTGAAGCAATGGAGCACTAAGAGAGCTTTATTTTTTGCATAACTTTGGCACTTTTATTTTTTCACTACCAATATTATGTATGGAGTTTGTAGATATTGGTGGTACACCACCCTTACTGAGGGGTAAAGTTGGTTTTGTTTTTGGTATGTTAGGTAGTATTATGTTAGCTTTTTGATAGAATACTGCTGTTTCAAGTGATAATTTAGAACATTAATGCATTGGAACTGTTACTAGTGCAGATAAGCAGATATTATAGGCCCACCCATTTATAACCCAACCAGATTATAAGCTTGTGGGGCATTGCAAAGATTTCTCTCGTATTTCATATAACAAATACAATAAAGTAAAAAAGAGTTGTTTTCACTTGTTTTTTCTGTGTTCACAACATATTTACATTGGTGTTTCAGCTTTCTTTGTATGCAGTGTTAATGACATGCCCCACATTCAGTTAGCTCATAGTCATGCACCTCCAATAATTTCTGCTTCAGTTGAGAAGATGACTCCAACTCTCTGTTCTGATACAGCTGTTTGAATTAAGATTACTGGTGCTGGCCCAACAGTTCCAAATATATTGGTTTCTCCATTTTCTTAATGAATACAACCCTTTTATTTGATTCCCCCAAATGTAAGGCCATCCAGAAGAGCTTACATTATCAGATGTTACAGTATTATTTAAAGAATAATATACTTTGGTTTGTTTGGGTTGATATTTCCTTTTGACTTGTGGTAATTTGCAATGGAAAATGCATTGTGCACCATTGGGACTTGCTAAGTAAGTAAGAGAGGGGAAAGAATGTGAAGGGAAAGAGAGAAAAAGAAAGTAAAAAATATAATTGGTCAGTAAAGTGTTGAGTTTGGTTCACCTACTGAGAATAAGGCAAGACAGCACCTTATACTAAATTGCCTATGTATCCTAAGAAAAGATGCACATTTTTGATTGCAAACAAATTATGTAATAAAAAGGTTTTGTGGAAATGTGTTAATGGTTGTAAAGAATGCCATGCACATTCTGCAGAAGGTGAATCTTCTTCAAAGAATAATAATAGGGTGAAGGATGGTGAGACAAAAGGCAAAAAATTGGTGCAGTCTGTAGTTCCCGGCTTCTTTGGAATTGTGATGAAGACATTGATTCAACTCCCTTGGGATGTACCCTGTGTCATAGATCGAATTGCAGAGAAATGTTAGCTCCTTCAAACCGGCTTCACCCATATGTTTGAGAAGTTTGGCACATATGTTGTCTCATCCTGCTGCTTTCCCAAAGCGGAGCTTGTTTATAGCTGACAACTTCCTCTTCTAGAATTTCTGGTCCGCTAATGCAGTCTGGGACATCTGGCCTAGCATCTTATCTATCTTGATCTGAATATAGCTCTGATATGTATTCCTGCCAGCCGCTTGTCACTTCATCCGAACTGAATAACATCTTGCCATCTTTGCTTTTGATGCATAAACCAGCTTTCATGTCTCCTTTGTTTGGTAGCTCCCTAACTTTCTGGTGCACTTCCTGACTGTTATGCCTCTGATCTGCTTCTTTCAGCCTCTTCACACTGTCTCTTGGTCCATTCTTCCTTGGCCTTTAGACACTCCGCTTTCACTCTTTTGTTCAATATTTTGTAGTTCTCTGTATCTTTGCTGCTTCTCCTCTCCTCCATCGGATTCAGTATGTCATCATTCATCCAGCATTTGTTCTTCTTTCGCTTTGTCTCAGGGAGAACCTCTTTAGCAGCTGCAATCACAACATTTTTGAATGGGTCCCAACATGCTTCTATACCTGCTTCTACTTCCTCCATAACAACTCTCTCAAGTAATGTGAAATCATTAGTAACTCTACACTATCTTTGTTGCATCTCTTCATTGCTCATCTTTGAGAAGTCAAGCTTTCTTCATGGCTTGCTTGACTTTGACTTGCATTTTGCAGATCACTGGAATGTGGTCTGAATCCATGTCAACTCCTGGGTAAGTAGTGCAACTGCTAATGGAGTTCCGGAATCTTTTTTTGATCAGTAGGTAGTCAATTTGATTTCTGTGAAGGTCTGCAGGCCTCTTCCAAGTGTAAAGCCATCTGGGATGCTGCTTGTAGAATGTGTTTACCACCATCAAATCGTTTTCCTCACAGACTTCGATTAGGCGACTTCCTCGCTGAAACTGGCCAGAATCCTGCTATGCTAGTCTTCAGAGACGAATGTAACAAGGGAACTTACAGCTCTGCTGTGTGTAATGCCTCCAGAAAAAATGAAAGTGAATCCTTCCTTGTCAATAGTACTGCTGTCCTTCAAATGTGATTTGCTAACTCCCATGATGTCACAGTTAAGTCACTTGGCTTCTAATATAAGATTATCTAATTTGCCTGCTTGAAGGAGGGTTCGCACATTCCATGTGCCAACTCTTAGAGGACGTTTTCTGGAGTTCATGGTGACGTTATCAGGCATATGCCTTTCCGAAGAATTTGAGCCTACACCGTCATTATTGTCATCACTTCTAACTATTCCTGTGCTCTCTTCCCTGCTGCTATGACTAGTTGCTTGATTTGTGAGATCCATGGTTGACTATGAGAAAGTTTGTGGTAGGTACTCACACCTTTCCCCGGTGACCAGCCACGATCGACTGATGCGCTCACGATGTGCCCCATGTGTGTCACTCACTTTACTGCTCCACCTTCAATGGCAGTGGCCATACTTTGGCTCATCCGCTGTCACAGACTTCGTGCACTATAGGAAAAGCGACCCTACAATTGGACAAGTCCAACCACCTCACTACGTTTTGCCCGCCAGCTGAAACGGTGAACCGGGTTGTGGCCACTGCCATGCACAAGCAGCTACTGGGAGCCAGTAGTGAGAGTTGAGTGACTGAGAATAAATCCCATGTGTTAAGCCATTATTCAAGACCAAAGCAGCTGCTGAAGCATCACAAGTAGTATCTCCACCACTACACCCCATACAACCCAAATTTACTTAGTTTGCCAAAAATTTGTTATTTTTGCCAATATCATGGCACCAGTATTACTAGATGACTGCACCATTATCACAGCCGTGCACCAATTATTTTCACACATGGTTTGAAAGCAAGCCACCATTGTTGTCATGCTCCAAATCTCCCAGACTTAATGCAGAGTTTCCTTGATTGCTCTTTTTCTGTTGCCCCCTTTTAAAACCAACCCAATTAATAGCAAATGTATCAATATGCGTGAAATAGCGATTATTAAGATTAAACAGTTTGTAGTTAAAAGAATAGAGCAGCTTTAATTGCATCTTAAAAGTGACGATCTACGTCATGAAATAATGAAAAATCAGATCATTTAAGTACAAGATGATATATAGTCACAAGGTCCATACAATACGCACAAAAAATATGTAACATATGAAAAAATAATGAAAGAATGAACCCCTTGGTGCTAACTTTGAGGGTTTCCCTTGGGTAATAATGTGAAGTAATTTGACACATCTGAAAACAATGCTTTAATGATACAAAAAATATAATACAGATTTTGAAGGAGCTGTAGATGAAGATTCTACTTTTGACTGGTGGTCAGAAATAGCATATAGCTAAGCCAAGAGATAAAAGTTGTGTCACATTTTATTCCTGGTTTATGGAGACTTGGGAACAAATTAATGCTCATTCTTCCTACAAGGGGCTAACAAATACTAATAAGTAAATGAAATCTTTAAGGCTCCCAGTTCAAGTCATTGGCTTGAAGATGATCATTTTTAGTCTCAATATTTTGTAAATGCAATTAACATTATTCATTTGCCCAGTAATGCTTTGGAAACTTGGAGAGTACTTACGTTTGTGGTTTACACAATGATGTTACCAAGCCACAGAACTACCAAAAATCGTCGAATCAGTTGCCCCCATAATGCTTGATTCTTTTCTCATAAAATATATGAGTTTTTTTATACCAGCAGCCCATGCATCAAGAAACATTTTGCATTATATTTGATGAAAACTGAACAGTTTTAGATGTCAGTATCATTACAATGCTGATGAAGTTGATGGTTTAATGTACAAACTACACTGCAACTTTTGTTTACCAGCATTGGAACTCATTCATACAAAACTGACTTTTTACATGTTGGTAAAGGGACATAGGATAGACNGCCACAGAACTACCAAAAATCGTCGAATCAGTTGCCCCCATAATGCTTGATTCTTTTCTCATAAAATATATGAGTTTTTTTATACCAGCAGCCCATGCATCAAGAAACATTTTGCATTATATTTGATGAAAACTGAACAGTTTTAGATGTCAGTATCATTACAATGCTGATGAAGTTGATGGTTTAATGTACAAACTACACTGCAACTTTTGTTTACCAGCATTGGAACTCATTCATACAAAACTGACTTTTTACATGTTGGTAAAGGGACATAGGATAGACAGACCTTTACAGTACTATCATGTTATTACCTCCATCCAGCATATATTAAAGTTACCAGGATTTCGTTTACCAAGTTTGCAGGTGATGCTACAGTTTTATTAGGTCGAAGTTTAACAAAGTAAACTGCAATTGAACGCCTTGATTAGATAGTGGAGCTAAAATACTAAGTAAGCTGGTCATCTGGAGAGAAAGGGGGCCGTTTGGGAAGATATATGCTATTTGCAATTAAGCAATGGTTTGTGCTGTATCATTGTTATTGCTATTATTATAAATAGTAGTAGTATATTATGGAGAGCTTTCAGAACATGCAGGTCTTGAGCCTTAATTACACCATAGTTTTTAGCTATATCCACCAGCCAAGGGCCGATTACAAAAACCACATATACATATTTTACAGGCCATTCAGAACTACAACAATAGGTGAAAATAGAACAACAGGTCATAATAGGTTGTTAACACTAAATATGTTAGTCTTTTGATTTGTAGTCAGCGAGGAATTTGTTCATGTGGCGAGATTTGGCAGTCAGTTAACTTCTTTTGTTTAAAAGTTTGCTTTTGTTACGAAAGTTTAAAATTTCACACTTTCCTTGCAAACAAAGTGATCACGTGCGTCCATTGGTTGTGAAGGTGTTGGCGTGTTTAATTGTCGACTATTTCAGCTTTGGGATTATTTTGCGATTATCTTTCATGTCCCGTAGGTAGGAAGGTGGTGATGAGCTGTTTTTGTACTTCCTGTTTGACAGCAACTGCTGATGGCTATTCCATCTGGTTTTGAAGTCTTCCTTTGTTAATCCGATGTAAACCTTCTTCAGAAAGTTGGGGGAGGGGGCGGTTACTTCACATTAAAAATTGATTGATTCTTTGCGGCAGTCGCCATTTAGCGGGCGTTCGTCTTTCTTTCTGCAATTATATGGTTGGGTTTCCTTGCTTGGGGTGGAAGAAATATTTCTGTTGTGGTTCTTGATGAGGGTTCCTATGTTCTGGGTGGAACTGTAGCTCACTTTGAGATTGTTTTTGTTGAAAAGTTTTTTCAGGTGGTTTGCTTTGAAGTGTTTTTCGATCAGCAGGAGGAATTTCTTTGCTACGTTGGTGGATACATTTCGGTTGTTGTAATTCTAAAATCGCCTGTAATATATATGTGGTTTGTGGCTGACAGGATCCCACAGTAACTCTTTAGGCTGCGTTTGCTACCGCAACATGGCCAGAGAGTTATGTCTCAGAAGCTCTGTGCTGCACTAATGAGCCCATGAAGGACGAAACAGTACTGTCTGCAGATTGAGTATTACGCTCCCTTACGAAAATTTGGTTGAGCACTCCATCTGAGATTTGGGAACCTGTAATGCAATGCTCACTGCGCATGCGTGGTTTGAGCACTCGACAGGATCCCACATAACTCTTTAAGCTATGTTTGCTCCGGCAACATGGCCAGAGAATTAGTGTCAGAAGCTCTGTGCTGCACTGATGAGCCCACAAAGGGCGAAACAGTACTGTCTGCAGATTGAGTATGTATATATATATAAACATTGCAGATCCCGAACATCGCTGCAAGTGCTCAGATTTCAGCACTTTTGGGCACCGCATCAATCTTGCGCCGTGTTCTGCGTCTCTGAGGTCCTGGTCCGGACTTGAGACGCAGACATACTTATCCTAGGTTACCTAGCGACGCAGTAGCGTAATATATATATATATATATACACATACACACATATATATACACATATACGAGCAGACATATTTCCATTCTGAAGCAACAATTTTAACTTTGTTATATAAATTATAGTTCATTCACTTGGCCTCGAATTGTAAATGAATTGTTGCAATGGCCCTCATTTCGNATGTATGTATATATATATATATATATATATATATATATATAAACATTGCAGATCCCGAACATCGCTGCAAGTGCTCAGATTTCAGCACTTTTGGGCACCGCATCAATCTTGCGCCGTGTTCTGCGTCTCTGAGGTCCTGGTCCGGACTTGAGACGCAGACATACTTATCCTAGGTTACCTAGCGACGCAGTAGCGTAATATATATATATATATATACACATACACACATATATATACACATATACGAGCAGACATATTTCCATTCTGAAGCAACAATTTTAACTTTGTTATATAAATTATAGTTCCTTAACTTGGCCTCGAATTGTAAATGAATTGTTGCAATGGCCCTCATTTCGTTGGTCTCCGGTGCCACAAAATAACACACACCCTTATGCGGGTCATCGCATGGTCTGTTTTTCCTTTTTTAGCAACGTCACGCTTATTCACTCTGATGATCACTGCAACGTACTGGTACCTCATGGTAAGGCAATACAAAATAGGCTCGTTCTCTTTTTTTCTCACTAGTTGTAACGACAGCGGCTCCAGCAAATAAAACAGTGGAGAGGAATTAATAGCTGGTCCTGAGTATCATGGAGAAAAAAGCCAAACTGCTTATACTTTTAAATAAAAAAATGCATTGTATAAATTTATTGAATCAAATATTGAGTAGTGAAAAGCCGAGACAATCTCTGTAGGGCAATGCGTTGGAAAGAGATTGAAGGATTAAAGGCTATTCTCCACGCGTCGAAAAATTTTGAGCGAAGCTGATTTTTTCGTCAACGCACATGCGCCTTACGTTTGTTTTGACACGTGATATAAGAATTTTTCTTTTCGACCGACATTGGAAAGCAGTTGGAAGAGGTTCTACTTTTTCGCGGCAGAAATTTTACGCAAGCCAATCAGAAAAGATTAAGTTTCGTCAAAACCAATCAGAAAGTTGCTTGTTCTTGCATTATACAAATAATTAAAAAAGGAGACATTTTGATTTTTCATGCTGAAGCGTCAAAGCACGATATAATAATAATAAAGAAAATGGCAAATAATAGCAATCAGTCAACGTTTGATGCGATCCAACTCAAAAGTTCTTCAAATGTAGAAGGTAACATCCTGAAGCAGCGAAAAAAGTATTCCTGGTCGTGTAATCTTAAATCTTTTACGAGAAGGTGAAATTCGCCTTTTGTCTCCCTTTCACTATAAATCTTGCGTACCCAATATTTTCTTTTTTTAGGTTTGTTCCTTTTCATTCGATAATAAAGCAACAGTTTCAATAAGTTTAATTTACGAACAAGAAGTAAACGTCTCATGTTTTCATCAGCCATATTGAATATAGAAAAATAAAATGAAAAATTGCGCCTTTTTTTACTCCGTGGAGATTAAAATAAATTTCGTACGAAAAAGTTCGATCGAAAATATCAACTTCGCTCGAAATTTTTCGACGCGTGGAGAATAGCCTTAA
>RDPX01000010.1:5337908-5348653 GCA_003991215.1 Morbakka virulenta
AAGTAGTAGTAGTAGTAGTAGTAGTAGTAGTAGAAGTAGTAGTAGTAGTAGTAGTAGAAGGAGTAGTAGTAGTAGAGAAGTAGTAGTAGTAGTAGTAGTAGTAGTAATAGTAGTAGTAGTAGTAGTAGTAGTAGTAGTAGAAGTAGTAGAAGTAGTAGTAGTAGTAGTAGTAACAGTAGTAGTAGTAGTAGTATAAAATTTCAAAAGATAGTTATTTTGAATGGAACTGCTCACCTGCTTAAAAAGGTTCTTTCAATTTAAGCAGAACTTATGATCTGATTCTACCGAGTGCCATAGTTTTCTTCTGCTTCTGCTTCAGGGCTCTGTGTGAGTCCCGGCAACTGAATTGTAATCTATCTTTACTCAAAGAGCAAATTCTAGCTATAATAATAGTTCACTGGAAATGGAATATGGTCATTATCTTAAGACATACACCTGATACCATCCTGGTAATATCGATCACAACTTACGTACTTCAGAGAGATCATGGTTATTCTATGTTATGGGAATCATTTTGAAAACCTTACTGAACAGTTCTATTCTTTTCCCAAAGAACAAAGAAATCAAATGAAACTACGAATAAGTTCAAAATGTTAAGATATGATAATATAAACAGAAACAATACTATCTAGTCATTTAAATCAACATACTTGTCTGGCGTAAATACCAACGCATTCAATGAATACTCTCATGTTTCACATGGTTTGGTTAACTATCAAAGTTATTAAAGCTGAAGTGGCAGGATATCATTGCTACAAAATCCTTGAATAACTTGATTATTTGCGTTGTACTTAATTAAAGTCTTGTGGGTTCACTAACTGTATTTTCTAGAGAGCGCATTTAGATAAAATATTAGATCTCCCTTTCAGAGCTAATGATAGAATTTTTAGGTAGATATTCTATACCCCAGTCAAGCTAAATCCTTAAATTGCTGCAATTACTCCAACGATTCATTAATATTGAAACGTCAACTTTGGCTCTTAATAAACGTGGAAAGAATGCAAACTAAATATCACAACTTTAACAGTTACGCCACAGCCATTAATGGTTCTCTGTCTATTAATAACTGTGGCGTAACTGTTAAAGTACTAGGGAAGAAAAACTAGGGAAGAAAAACAAACCAACTCATTTTGAAAATGATGGAAAATAAAAATGAAACAGATAACGGCGTTAATACGGGGGAGGCATCCTTGAGGGTTACGCACCTGGCAGTGTTGGGATGGAGAGCCAGGCTGCCCTCGGTCGTCATCCCAATACTGACTAGCCAAAACCACCATGGGTTAGAGCCTGCCGCCATTTTAACAGTGTAAGAAAACTGTTGAAGTCTAAACTGAACTCGAGGAACCAAATCCCTGCCATCAATATATACACTGTTGCTGTCGTTAGATATGCAGGTATACTCGATTGGGACCTTGATGAACCTAATGAGATGGACAGGCAGCTCCTGGCACATAAATCAGTAGTGTTTTTACTTTTTGATAAGTAATTCCACAAGTTAGTAATAATGCAACGTTGAGCTTACATTTACATAGAATATGCGGATTATGATACTTGTCTTTCTGCTAAGGTATTTTCTAATCCATTAAGTGCCACTTTTTGTCGCTCTAAAAATTAACACCATCATAGACTAAAAAGATATAAATTAAATAAGCAACACAGTGCCAATAAAGTTATAATAGAATTTTAGGTGCGTGGGAGGTAAGGGGGAGGTTAGAAGCTCTTAAAATTGTTGCGGACACAACCATCTTCACCGGTAACCTTTGTCAGGGGAAAACTTTTACCCTGCAAGAAAACAACTACCCTAATTATGCTTCTTATTCTAATTATAATTATAATTTACCGAGGGAAGTCTATTTTAATGCGTCACGTAAACATCTCCTTAGGGGGTTCTCGGTTGTACTTACCAGCGGCAGGTGGATTATTTAATTATGTAAATAATAAACTTATTTTAAAGCAAAAAACCCACAACAAACCCCATAACCCCCACAAAAAATTATACCTGTCTCCAAAATTTAGGCTAAAGTAAATAGACTTTCTCAAATCACTGACTGACTATGTGCCAAGACAACAAAGGTTTTTGAAAAGCAGATTTTTCCTTCAAAACTTAGCTTCATTGGATCGAAGAACCTTGTTGCTGCGATGTTAGAGTGTTATATGTGGATGCTTCAAATAAAAACGGAGATTCGCTTGGAGGCAAATTGTTTTTATCTAAAGCTGTATAAGTAAGCTCCGACAGAAGTTGCGTGTGTTCTAAGCTAAGCACTATCTACTAGTACTACTACAGCTATTACTTCTGTTGCTGGTACTACTACTACTACTACTACTACTACTACTACTGCTACCACCACTACTACTACTACTGCTACCACTACTACAACTACTGCTACCACTACTACAACTACTGCTACCACTACTACAACTACTAATTCTACCACTACTACTACTACTACTACTACTACTACTACTACTACTACCACTACTACTACTACTACTACTACTACTACTACTACTACTAGTTCATAATATTGCTAGTAAAACTACTATAATATTACCACTATACATATTAATATTATTACTTGAATTCGTTATCATCATTATGTTGCGTATGCGTCAGGATGTACAAGATAAGATGACAAGGAATAGACAAGGTTTCACGATTCACCCAAATACGAGGTGATCTGTTTCCTTCAACTTAGTGAATACACACTCAACTTTACAATCACTGGCGAGTATATATGTACAATATTCCTTAGTCTAATTTAATCATGTGAGATCATGTGGCCCCTAAATTTCTGCTTCATCATGCTGACCAGTGGGAGGACGTAGGATGTTATGATGTGGTTACACAAGTTTCAAACTCCTACATACAAGCAATTCAACTCCTACATACAATTACTCATGATGTACATTTCACATTATTATTATTATCATCATTGTTATTATTATCATCATTGTTATGAAAGAAACCAAAATTGAAGTTTACTGAGATGACTACGCATCAGGACAATCGACACAAATTTCTTGTCGTCATTACTCCTGGTGTTAAGAAATGCATTTCATGAGTAGCGTTGCAAACTCAATAATCCAAAAATATGGACTCGTTATTTATGTATCGTATTTAGTTATCTATTGGTAGAAAAAGGGTTTTTATACCCTGTTATCCGGGATGTGAGCTCATCCTTTATTGAGGCGAATTGGCTTATACCTGGGTATAGGCCCACTGGGCCTTTTAGCCAGACACTTTTTTCAATTCAGGATGTAAAATACATATTTCATCAAATTTTTGTCCTTCAAAAATATTTTTGACTATACATATATAGCTCATATATATGAATATTTGTATATCTGGTCTTTTCAGAATGTGTGTATACAGGAACTCTTGTTTTCTCTTCAGCCATTTTCCAAAGCTTTCATTGTTCCTCCGGAGTTCAAAGCAAAACAGAAGTACCGCGAAATTTCCCAAGATTTATTCTCTAAGATTTTAATGGTACATTTACTGTGAGAATTGCTTGGTTCAGGGGAACATATCAATTCTTCATACAAAACAAGCCACTAAATTTCTTTTTTACATGATATCCAACAATAAAACTTTTCAATCTAACACTGTATGGTATGTTTTCTAACGTGCTTGTCATGCTTTACAAGTTATACAAGATTAATATCGAATTCTTACACTGCTCTAGAAATTTTGACAGAAAGAAGATAAATGTCATAGACAAATAAACATTCGAATATTACTGAAAGAATACTATTCGAACGTTATCGACGTTCGATTGTGAAAGAGAAATTTAAACATTCGAGCTGACTATAAGAATTTTTTTGAAACAAAATGGAAGCCAGTAACAGCTACTCCTTCAAGGAGTAGCTTCAAGGAGCTTCAAGGAGACAGTATTGAAGATGATGGAAATATTTCGGATAGAAAGACAATTCGAAGATAGAAAAACCAACATGCAGCAATAGCAAAGGTTTGCCGAACAAATGATTGAAGGTCTAGATCTAAAAGACGCATTAGGCTCACAAAAGCAAGATTTTCACTCCTTGAAGACCATCTGGTGGAATATGTTCAAGAAAAAGAGGGAAACCAGGCCGGTGCAAGGAAAATAATTCGTAGGAGAGCAACACTACTTTTTCCAAATATTTAGGAAATGTTTAGGGTATTAAATGGTTGGTTAACTCGAATGCTAAACAGAATTCACCTTACTTGGCGGCAGGTTACAAATTTAGGGCTAAAATAGCAAAAGACACACCAGAATGAACTGACCGTTTTCTTGCTGAGATCGAAGGTTGCTCAGAAGATAATGGAATCATTTTGAACATAGGTCAAAAGACCTGTTATTTTGATGTACCAAGGTCTACAACTTACAATTTGAGCGGCATTCACACCATAAAAGTTGCAATAAAAAGGGCGTGAGAAGGTAAGGTTTATCGATTTGTTGACCGCATGAGTTCAGAAGCAAGGTAAGGAACATTAGACGTCCAAAAGTACGCCGATGATCATTTTTAAAAACCTGAAGAAAGGTCAGAAAAGAACATATCCATCTAGAATGGTAGTTAAGGGATCAAAGGGAGGGAGAATGACAAGGGATATGATGTTAGATAATTACCATGGTTTGTCAAAAAATACCAACAACAACCAAGAGCCAAAAGAGAGGTTTGCTTATAATCTATTCTGAAAAATCACACAAAGGCGATAAAGTTGTTATAGCTTTTTAAAACCTTGAGGCAGATGCCAGATATTTCGACCGTACAATGACTCTACTACTCCCACGTTATGTCTTTTAAATAGCAGTTTAAAGGAAAGGTGCTCCAAGTTGCTGATTCTTGTGGAAAAATTATAGGCCCATGGACCTAGATTTTCAAAATGCAAAATTCAAAATCGAAAAAAATCTGCATATAGGTCCATCGGCGTTAATGCGGGATGATAGTGTATGTAAATCAAAATTTCCTTTTTTTAACATTAGAAAAGATTACAAGTAGAGAACGAGGTAAATATCTAGCCTGAAGAGACTTGGTTCAGATAGCTACAACAGTCGGTAAAGAATATAGCTCAGCTGATACCGTTGCCATAGTAATTGGAACGTTAAACAAAATCAATGCAAGTACTTACACTTGTTATTTTTGTCGATGGTATCTAGTCTCATCTTCTTATCCTCTATTGGTCATAAACATACACTTGACAATCACTTATCTAAATTTTGTAATGGTCAAAGGTCTTGCAGTTCCAGTAATAATACAATCAAGCCCCATGGTTTCGTATTTTCTTGTGTTGCCAACAATAATCATCATCATCATTATTATTTTTATTTTATTATCATTGTTACTATCGACATTTATTATTTTTTTCAAAGCTTGCATTTTTATCCATATTTGTTTTTCCTCAAAGAAATAATTTATTTTTATTGACATGATTTTAACATTTCAGCTGTGTTAAAACTTAGTATGTGTTGCGCTGAGACGATTTAGCAACAGGTTCTTCTATGAATATTGGGTATGCGAAAAGCATTTTTTGATACTTACCTCTTTATGCACAAAATTGAAAGCCACGTATTATTGATATGAAAAAATGTGAAAACAAACAAATGTGGTAAATTAAGAAGTTTTTATCCCCGTTGTCAAAGCAATTGTTGCTGCAAATAACCATACATCTTTTGAACAATTTGGTGGTCAAGATAGGTGAACAGAAAATCTGCCACAGAGAAACCAGCAATTGCTGCTGACCTCATTACAGAATATCTATGACCTTCCGTAAGAATATCTGAGTACATGAGGACATATCTCGAAGGCTCTCAAAATCGATGTCAATCAGATACCTCTACAATTGGTTCTAATAACCAGATACAAGATGCAGAATAAATAGGAATAAGCTATCAGTTCTAAAAACAACAGATAACTACCACATTGCTAGTATACTTTCACAATCTAAAAAAGTAGTTCTTGCGCAAACGAAGAAACCAATGTCTACCTGCTTTAAAAGATTTTGAAACCTTTCGTTGAGAAAAAGCTACTAAACCCTCCTCAGTTACTTATTTCTCGCGTTTTCAATGATCTATGATACGATTGGGTAGTTATACAGAAATTGGTCACACGTTTCCAGTCATTTTTGTCTTATCTTGTAAAAGAACTATGCCACTTTAGCCAATTTTCATGGCGTCAGTACCAATTATCTTTGGAGTGACATCTATACCAAATGTGTTTATGATGCAGAGAATTTTGTTGCTTCATCTATTAGAAAACCGGCGCGATCATAATCCATTTCAGTAACTTGATTGATAACTCTCTAATTATTAAAAGTGAAAATTTCATTTACACCTTTCCCCCCGTATTTGTAAATGTTCTTTCCACATGAAATCCCTAAAAGGAAAGCCAATCTTCTCATGAAAGTGGATTAGTAAGTATAAAAGTTATATACTCTGGAAGATTTGATCATCTACCATCACTTCTTATTGTACCTTTTCTTTACAGATCGACTTTATAGCTGCCTGAAACTCTCTCGGATCATTTTAATTTCCAGGAAGTAAGTTTTCGGCGCACAAAGAGATTGTTTTGTTTACCGTACTAGTTACTCTGTTTCTGCGGTTTTTGTAAGACAAAATACCGACTTTTCATTTTTCGGGTTTCTACCTAACATGTTATCTTGTTCAGTCATCAAAGGCTAAATTTCGACTACCAACCTGGAGACGTGATGCTTTTTATCCTGTGGGTAACATTACGTCAGTTGGTATTAATAGCTTTATGAGATAGCCGTAAAAATATTTCACTCTGCATTTACGTCTTTGAGAAAAATACCCCCTGTCTTAAATTTAGATCGTTTGTCGCCGATTCAGGGTTATGATAACTGTAATCACGGCAAGAAATCGTGTTTTTTTTCGATTTTTTATTAAATTCTCGATTCAAATTTCCAGGAATCTGTACCGGCTGTGCAGCTGTTTTTAAAGTGTTCCTCTCACTCCTGGCTCATCACGATTCTTTGCATAAGGTACAAATGTAAAGGGATAGTAATCAATCTCCTATTTGGTGACACTTTCCATGCAGAAGTTTGTTACTGACCCAGAATTTCTAGAAATTAGTATCGATAGCACGCTCACTCTCTTTCTCATTTTTTTCGGCAAAGCTTTGTTTTGGTAACATTAGGCTATTATGTTAGGGAAAATAAAAGGATGAATAAAGTTCAGGCTTAAATATTTCCTTTGAACAATTTTCATTTCCACTAAAAGTTATAATTTGTTGGCTGTGCAGTAAAAAAGCGTTATTTTTAGCACTTATGCTTTTACTCCTAATACTTTACTTTAAACTTCATTTTTTTGATTGAAGGATAATGAAATAAAAATAAAATATTATTTGAAATTTTTAAAAGCCAATTAAAATTATAAGATATAGTATTTTCTAAATTGAGTTACATTTTGTACAGCCTTTTTCTCTTTCGATTTTTTTTCTGAAATTGTCACGGTTTTCTTTCCAACTTTGGTTAATAGAACAAAACGCGGATACATCAGATATCACAGATGAACTTTAGAGTTCTAGATAATGAATACAGTTCAGGTTAACTTTCGGTTGTCCTCCCAGTTTACTATTGCAGAAAATCCTAAAAGATAACAGCACAATGGTGAAAATTTATAGATTTTGTTATATTTGTTAGCAGTCAGGTAAATCCCAGCTTAAACATATAAATATGGCCGATCTTTGCATTCCTTGTCAAAATGACGGCTTATTTCCCCAAGTACATATCAGAGCACAAAAGCAGATGAGAGACTTTTCCTGTCTATCCAAAGACCTCTGTTGTTCGTTCAGTACAGCTTAGCTTAGAGTATGTAGTATTTTACGCGTTATTTATGAGAAACACATAACAGAGTAGTTATAGGCTTACTAAACTCAAGTAAAATGGTAAACATCACAAGTAAACGTTTAAATCCCTTTAAAAGTTTAAATTTATCTTTGCTATCAATTTTGTAAATAGGACTTGTTACTGTTTTAGTGTTTTTCATCTTTTGTCTTGAAATGACAGACACAAAGTTAGTCAGATAGGTAGATCGATCTTATTATCTGTTAAAAGACGATTGCCATTTCTCTTGATTAAATTTCAATCGCTTGCTTTTCAGCTGCTTCATTGATCTTCTTCTTCTTATACTAATTTTCACCTTTTGCAGAGGCACTTGGTGACAACTACCCTAACACCCAGCCTTTCAATGAACTATTGGAAACCAGGTTTAATGCAATTGTGGTCTACATTCTCACCCATTTTAGCATTCGTTTTCAGGTGATCTTCAGTTCAACTATATTTTTTGCTTAAGTAAGCATTGGACAAGACATAGTTTTTATCTCATTTCTTTAGTTTTAACTTCTAAAACTTAATACCTATTTCCCTTTCAAACAAACTAGTTAAAAACGTAATTTTTTTACCACTAACGCCTTGTTGACAGCATTCTGCGACTTCGACAGCTGTCTACTTCTTCTTCCGCCTTTCATTTTTCTGCGGTTTTAACTCAGGCTAATTTTATCATATTTTACTCGCTTGATTTCCATAACATCATTAACATTCTTAATTCACGCCTTCTAGTCTTAGATTTTCACTTATTAATATAATTGATAAGTAGAATGAATAACATCTAAAAATATTGCTTTAGTATTGGTAGCAAATCTAATTCTTCAAATACAGTGGATGATCATTAAAATGCATTCGGAAGATATGCAAAATCGGTTAAAATCGGTCGAATCAGTGGTCTACAAAATTCCCGACAATTGTTTTTAAGTCAGGCCAGCATCCAAGCCCGCCACTATCTTGCTTTGAATTTTCCAGTCTAAAGCCACAGAGACAAGGGAAGATAATCGGGTGTTAGCCATTTTCTCAATAGGCAGGAAGTTCCATGGAACCTAATTAGTCAACTGAAAGCTTGAACACCATTGGCTGTTTTCATCTCTTTGTAACTGTTGAAAGTCTTTAGAGGCTAAGCGTAATTTATGGCTGTCAAGTCGAATTTGAAAATAAATGGTGGTCAGTCAACTGACTAACACGAGTTTTTCACACCAATTGTAATCGAGTACAATTTTGACTAGAATTGACAAGCTCACTATCAAGATAAACGTACGTGTTTGTAAGGAATTATTTCTGCATTTCACTCATTCAGCACACATACCATTCACACATACAAAAATTCTTCAAAAGGAGAATTGTTTGAATCGTCATGTAGTGTATGTTTCTCGGCCTTTTGGCTAAGATCAAGTGTAGAACTCTGGTCTCTCCTTGGTCCGGACTTTGGTTATAGAGCCCAACCATAGACCAATCCAAGAGGAAGGGCCTTCCCACGGAGGGTCCTGGAGGAACGATCCGCTTGTCTTGCATTTTATGCTGTCTTGTGTGCTTTCTGTCCTACTTTTTCTTGATCTGTTGCTTCCCTTTGGGTCTTTCATAGATGGGTATCCGTGAAAGACAAAAATGGGCCCACTGTTTACCAGGGGTTTCATCAATGAAAGACCAAGTATATGTACCACATAGTACATGCCAATCAGGCATTTCTTAGCCTGTTTCGGTATGAATCATCAAAGCCAAAAAAGGCAGCAAAGGTTATATTGCGTTTGCGGAAGCAGGGACATTTATTTGACAGACTTGTCATTTAAGTGTGTAATGGTTAAAAAACAACAGGAAGAATACTACGTTTTAGATCTTTCAGGTGAAATATTAGTTATTCTTATAATGATCCACCTTACTTGTGCAACAATCGAAAACCATGGAGATACTATATTTTATTCAAGTATTTTCAGCTGCGGTGTTACTTTTACCGTGTTTTTTAAACTACACCTTTGATTTGGTCATTTCTAAAAGGAGGAAGGATACGGAATGAAAAGTTATCCTCCGTCAATTTAAACTAAATTGTTTCTGATTGAGTATTTCATAGCTTTTGATTTAAAAAAACTTTTAAATGCTTTAATTTCTTTTCTTGTAGTTCATATTATTGTTATTATTCAACGGGGGTTTTGATGAGATGCTAAACACAGATAAACCTACATTTTCTTTCAGAAACTAGCGTGTGTAAGCGTGTGTAAATGTGTAAACAGTTTACCTGTACAGTACCTGTCCCAGATGCTGGTGGTTCTTTACAGAAAATTTGCATTGCTTCTGACCCTGTTTTTCTTATCTGCTTTTGCAAGAGAGGGATATTTTTTTGCTAGTACTGAATGTAAATAGGAGTGTAAAAGGGTTATATATTAACACACACATCTTCTTAGAACTTTTACATTTGACTCAGGATTCTTTTCCTTTCTGGTTTATTCAATGGAAAGTTTTACTAAAATTATTCAGTCATCTTTACACAGGAGTATAAATAAAAATGGTAAAGATTTATTCTAAATTTATAAGTACAATGAAATAACGAAACATTCTGGAAAGAAGCTTTTAACTTAGATTGATAGCCATAGAATTGATGACAATTTCTGAAAATCTCGATTTATTATATCTAACCAGAAACGACAATCCGATATAAGTCTTTCTGGGCTCCTGGAAACAAAATTTATATATATATATATATATATATATATTCGACACAGGAAATATGCCAAACCAACACTGACAAACTCCTTCAGCTAATAACAATAATATTTGACACAGGAAATGACTAAAGAAAGTATGCCAACATTTACTTGAGTAAATCAAATTTTTATTTATTATTTCAAATTTGATTTACTCAAGTAAATGTTGGCATACTTTCTTTAGTCGTTTCCTGTGTCAAATATATATATATATATATATATAT
>RDPX01000010.1:5360585-5377827 GCA_003991215.1 Morbakka virulenta
ACTAAGGCCAATTTACACTCAGGCTGATTTTCATTCAGGCCAATTTACACTTAGGCTGATTTTGCACTAAGGCCAATTTACACTCAGGCTGATTTGTACTAAGGCCAATTTACACTCAGGCTGATTTTCATTCAGGCCAATTTACACTCAGGCTGATTTGCATTCAGGCTAAATTTCAATGATGGGTTGGTTTTTTAAATAGATATTTTATTTCCTTGCTTAAAGAATCACTTTGGATTGACCAAATAAAATAAAATTGTATTACTAAAATTTCATGTCCATTGATTTCTTCCTGTTTACTCATAGGTGTATCTTAGGTGGCTCCAACTTCTTAACAAACCGGAGTACCCATGCGACGACTCGTGGAGCTTTGATTTTCTAGTAAAGTACTTATAAAGATTTTTTTTTGCTTTGCTTTGGTTTTAACATCATTATCTCCAAGAAACTAGGGCTCAGACGGTGCCCTTTGAAGGGGACCGTCTGAGCCCCAGGAAATTCTTGAGCCCCGGAAATTCTTGGCCGGATATCCTTTCTGACGCCAATCAATGGCTTTTTCTTTTGTAAATTCTCCCCGCACGCTCGAGGAATCGAAGCCGAAATCTTTTGGTTACGGTGCAGCTGCACTAACCATTAACCCACGGCTCCTTAATGTACTTATACAGATTACATTATGCAGGTTATAGTTTTCTTATTGACCACAAGTTAGATGACGTTTGGTGTTTCTTTTACTGAGTTTTGAGGAATATCCTTGGTCAATTCACTGTTTGTTTTGGTTTGCCAACTAATTCGAAGATTGCATTTCTAGTTTGTTTATTTTCAGTAAAGCCAAAATGTGTTTCTTAAATTTCTGATTTAATTTTTGAGTCCATTCTGAGCATTAAAATTTCAAAAAAGATTTTCTTCAGATGCTAATAAGACTGATCGATTAATGTAGAAAATATTCTGTTGTACATAGCTTTTTGGGAATAGAGAATACGTTTGAATAAGGTCTGAATTACACCGATGTCACAGATGTTATTTTTGTTATTTACTTAAGGCCTCGATCACCCAAAACGTTTACGATTTTCACAAACATTTGTTCTGGTCCTGCAGCTTTCCCCTGTAACGAAATTAGACTATGGTCATAACAGTCGATTTATCACTTGTACTACGACACCTTTATGTATTGAGCATGCGCATTAGTAAGATCCGACATTAAAACACGTAAACGTGCTCCACGCTATCTGGTATTATTTGGCCCACACAGATTTATTTACATTGTGTCAAAAGTAAAAACGTTTCTACACTGGACATTTTATCTCTAACTTCCTACTGATGTAAGTGAGTGAGTCTCGGAACTTGCTTTTGTGTGACTACGGGATTTGTCTTAGTNTTTGAGTCCATTCTGAGCATTAAAATTTCAAAAAAGATTTTCTTCAGATGCTAATAAGACTGATCGATTAATGTAGAAAATATTCTGTTGTACATAGCTTTTTGGGAATAGAGAATACGTTTGAATAAGGTCTGAATTACACCGATGTCACAGATGTTATTTTTGTTATTTACTTAAGGCCTCGATCACCCAAAACGTTTACGATTTTCACAAACATTTGTTCTGGTCCTGCAGCTTTCCCCTGTAACGAAATTAGACTATGGTCATAACAGTCGATTTATCACTTGTACTACGACACCTTTATGTATTGAGCATGCGCATTAGTAAGATCCGACATTAAAACACGTAAACGTGCTCCACGCTATCTGGTATTATTTGGCCCACACAGATTTATTTACATGGTGTCAAAAGTAAAAACGTTGCTACAATGGACATTTTATGTCGAAATTCCTACTGATGTAAGTGGGTGAGTCTACGAACTTTATTTTTAGTGAAAAAGAGATTTGTCTTCGTTCGTTGGTGGTGAGGAAAATTCCACGATGCAGTAACCGGTGCAACCGCAAACTAATGGCGTACATTTTGACAAGGGTCTTACCATGGACTGGTCGAACGACAATGGAAATTTTCGACGTTTTCGATTACAGAAACAAAGATGTGAATTAATTTTCACAGGCCCGATGGCTAGAGCTGAAGAGAAAATGAAGTGCAAATACTTACTTCTATGTTCGGGTGAACAAGGACTGGAACTTTTCAATAGTTGGGGATTTAGTGCTTGTGGGAAGGAAACGATCTAGCATTACAGAAAACTATTACTATGGACAAATCGGACGAATCCCCAATCAAACAACTACAGAAATTTTCTTCAGAATCAGCTGGCGTAAGTTTTATTGCAAGAAAAAAGAAAAGCACATCTACTGGTACATAATTGAAATGGAAACATGCCGGAAATTCACAGAAACAGAATGGTAAAAAATGTGGCAACTGTTTGTCAATGCATTATCAAGGACCAAAGTGCCCTGCGGCAAAATCACAGTGTTTCATATGTAAACAATACCGACATGTCGCTAAAGCCTATCACAAAGGTAAATAAAACCGGGTGCATAGTGTTCTTGCGTATGAAAATGACAATACAGAAAACACATCAAGTGACGTTGAAAAGAAAGACGAATCATTGTTTCTTGGATCGATTGACGCCATAAATATGTGTACTGCAAATGAAGATGACAATTCAGTAAAGAACTCAGTTATAAAGTTGCAGTTAGCAAGTGATATAAATTCTACAAAAAATGTGACCACTGTCAAGATTGATTCTAGAGCTTAGACAAATGTCATGCCATTTTCTGTGTATAAACAATTGTGTAGCAATAAAGCTATGAAGAAGAGTCCTGTGAAATTAACAACCTCTGGTGGTAGTGAAATTACATATTTGGGATCATGCGATTTTTACATACATATACAGGATAAGACACATCTAGTTACATTCAACATAACAGATCTGGATGCAAAGACTGAGAGACCAACCATAATAGGAAACCAAAGTGCTCAGAAATTAGCTTTGTTATTTCTCAACGTCTCAAAAGGTGTCAACACATTAGAACAAAAAAAAAACAATTATAGACTCGAAAGGAAATAAACATTCTTTTCCCTTGACTAAAGAATATGTGTTGTCTACGTACCAAGACGTGTTCACAGGTGTTAAATGTTTCCCGGGTGATCTGTATCAATTAGAAATCGATAATTCAGTTCAACCCGTGCTGCTTGCAGCTCGTCAAGGGCCCGTGCGTTTACAAGAACAATACAAGAAGTTGTTATTTGATCTTGAATCGAAAGGTATTCTCAAGGAAGTTGAAAATGAGCACACATCATGGATCAACTCTACAGTATTAACACAGAAACCAAATGGTACTTTGAGAATATGTTTGGATCCCAGTGATCTCAATAAAGCTCTGCTTTGTTCTCTATATTATGTCAGACCTGTTGGTGATGTTCTTCCCAAGATAAATGGAGCTACACATTTCAAAATTATTGATACTAGAAATGGATTTTTAGCGCTGAGTCTGAGGAATGCAGATGAGGAAAGTAGCAAGCTGTGTACTTTTGGCACTCCTTAAGGTAAATTTCAATAGACAAGATTGCCTTTCGGATTATGTGTCAGTGGAGACATTTTTCAAGAAGAAATGGATATGCTGTTTGGCAACATTGATGGAATAACTGGGATTACTGATGATACGCTTGTTCATGGTAAAAGTAAATATGAGCATGATCAGAATGTGATCAAAGCATTGAACACTGCTAGAGAAAACAATGTCAAATTGAATCCTGATAAACTACAATTGAAGTCCGATGAAGCAAGTTTCTTTGGCTTCAAATAGACACCAACTGGAATCCGTCAAGATGAGAAGAAAATAAAAGCAATTCAAGAGATGCCACAACCTTGTAATGTGACAGAGATACAATCATTCATGGGAATGTTGAATTATTTGAATCGCTTTTCATCGGCATGAAAAAGGATGTCCCATGCCAATGGAATACTGAACAACAACGTTCGTTCAAGCTGTTAAAGAACATTATTACAAAAGCACCCGTGTTAACATACTATGATGTCAACAAGGACAAGGTAATACAAACTAATGCTAGCCAGAACGGTTTAGGCAGTATTCTTCTTCAGGATGGGAAAACAGTTTGCTATGCAAGTAGGTTATTTAACGAAACTTAGAAGCGTTACAGTAACATAGAGCATGAGCTATTGGGTATTGTCTGGGCTGTTGAGAAACTGAAACATTATGTGTATGGGAAACACACTGTTATTGAAACTGATCATAAACTCCTGGAGAGCATTTGGAAAAAGACAATTGAGAGCAGCTCTCCTAGACTTCAACGGATGCTGTTGAAATTGGCAAAATATGAGTTGGATATCAATTACATTCCTGGAAAATCCAATGTCGTAGCCGACGTCTTGTCACGAATAAGTTACATGGAGGATCCAACAGTCATGCATCATGAGCCAGATATCAGCATTGATATGATCAGCAAGAGTTTGCCAGCTTCACCTAGAAAACTGGATGAAATCAGGAAGGAAACCTCAAAGGACATTACTCTTTGTCATCTGAAAGATATAATACATATTGGATGGCCAGAAGTTATCACAAACTGTCCTGATGACTTCCAGATCTTCTCGACATATAGAGAATACCTCAGTGTTGAAAATGGTTTTGTGCTTAAAGGACATCGAATACTTATGCCGACAAATCGAAGAGATGAAACGTTAAAATTGATTCATCAAGGACATCTTGGTACTGAAAAGTGTTTTCTAAGAGCAAAGAGTCAGTATTTTGGTCGAACATAACAAAGGGCATTAAGAAGATGACAGCTGAGTGTAGTGTGTGTCAGGAATTCTTGAAAAAACAATCTTCCTAACCTCTTCATTCTCACAATGTTCCATCTTTCCCTTGGTAGAAGATAGGAGCGGACATATTTGACTACAAACATCATCAATATTTGCTCATTGCAGACTATTATAGCAAGTTTCCAATCATCAGGTTACTCACACCATTACGAGCAGAAAGTGTTATACAATATATGAAATCAGTATTCGCAGAATACGGAACTCTCATAACGGACAATGGTCCTCAGCTTCATTGTCGCGAGTTTAAGTTGTTTACTGATACTTGGGGAACTGAACATCTCACAAGGTCTCCACTTTATCCGCAGAGCAATGGATTCATTGAAGGAAGGGTTCAAACTGTAAAAAACATCTTGAAAAAAAGTGAAGCATCAGGAGAAGATCCGTATATAGGAATGTTAAACTACAGAACAACACCTGTTGACAACAAATTACCATCTTCATCAGTTTTGTTAAACAACCGTACATTCTGCATACAGCTACCTTGAGGTGGTAATCTACAGAGACAAACTTGTACTGAAGATCATCGTGATCAATTACAAGTTCGTCAAGATCAACAAAAAGAGCAACATGACAAACATGCAAAGGATAATTTGAAACCATAAAATCCTAAACAAAAGGTTTCGGTATTCATTCCGGATAATCGTATTTGGAAGCCTGCAATTACAAAAGGACATTTTCATTTTGTTCTTCACATTGATGTTCATGCTTCTTTCACTCAAAGAAGTCATTGTTGTTTTCAGTTTTAGCAATGGTTGTTTTTTTTAGTTAACTGTTAGTTATGTGATTTAGCTGACGAGCTATATAATTTTGTCTGAGCAGTTTTATTTTAGTTGGTCATAACTGATGATAGGTGTAAAGTTCCTCATTTGTAAAGGGGGAGATGTAACGATATTAGACAACGGTCATAATAGTCGGTGTATCACTTGTACTACGACACCTTTATGTATTGAGCATGCGCATCAGTAAGATCCGACATTAAAACATGTAAAAGTGCTCCACTCTATCTGAAACTATTTGGCCCCACAGATATATTTACAGCCCCCCACCCACCTTTAAACTTCTTCTTTGCATGTTTAACTTTGACTTCTTCCTTTGTTTTTTAATTACTACTAAATTTTCAATTTTTGCATCAGTGATGTAGAGAAAAGGTTCTGCAGACCATATAGTTCAAATCTCTTCATAATCTGGTACGATACACCCATCTTTTGATTTCATGTAACCGAACTGAGAGCAAGTATGTTTTCTCCATTGATATTCTTGATTTTCTGATACATTTATTTTCGATCTGTATTTTTATGTTTTTAAAAAACCATAATTGTTAAACCTACTTCTCTAGCCATAACGAGGGGTAGAAAAGAGAAAAACACAGTTACATTCAGAAATTCTCTGTTTGTTTATGCCCTGACCGCAATAAGGTGTGTCCTGTTGAATAACTGAAAAGTCACGTGTGTTATCAAATGGGCACATGCATTACGTAAGTGCCCAAATGGGATCATATCGCAGCAAAATTGAAAGTCCGATCTTGAGAATAATATTTTCATTCATCCATTTCTATTTTTCTGTATGATATTCATTTTTTAGCGCTTTATTTATTGTTATTTTTGTTGGGATCATTTTTTGACCTCCATTTTATCCTAACATCCGATATGTGATCCAATTTGTTATGAGCCTTTTTTTATTTTGAAATGTTTTTAGCCATTTACTGTTCAACACATATTTTAAATATTGCTGGTCTTTCTTTCGAACGTCTTTAAAGTTTAAAAAGGGCATTGAATTATGGCTTGCTTTCGGTTACTACGATTTAAAGACACGATATTTTGATACCTGCTGCAAGTAAAATGGCGTGACAAAGAAATTCAATATTGTTTCAAACAAGCAGTCATAAATTTCCCCCTTTTTGAAGACTTTCGTTCAGAAAACATGGAGTGCCTAGATCCTTCACTTCCCTCGAAAACAATGCAAAGCGTTAATATGTCTATATCTTAAAGAACTAAATCATGCTGAAAAAACAAAATTGGTCATTCCTTTGTTTATTTCAACCACAGAAACTTTTTGAATTATATCGTTTAAAGTGATCGTTAAAAATCGAATCATACTCTATCAATAACGCAGGGTTCACCTTTATAGGAATATTAACATATTATGTAATCTAAATTTTCACAAAATTGACTTCTACCCAATTGTTAATACTTGTCATCAAGCCCGGACTCCCCTTTGTTAATGACACAACCTTCACCTCAGACTCCATAAAACGACTAAGATTATCCACCATCAACAAGGCGCTTCATAAAAAATTTTGACTTTTGGACGAGATCTTGTCCGAAATTTTGGTCCAGTAGGTGGAGAAAAAACCTTGTCTTAAAACAAAAAATAAAATTGAAGTAAAAGACGGGTTTATTGTTTTAATGTGTTTTAGATTTTTTTATTTCGATAGGTATGTATTTTCAATATCGTCCAAACAAAGCATTTAAACAATTAAATATCTCAAACAAATCTTCAGCTATCAGCAACTCTTCACCTTCCACAACCTTTTCAAGATATTCATCAACACCATGATTTGTCATATCACATAGACGTGAAGATTCTCCCTTTATCATAGAATAATAGAGTAGGCATCCACAGCATTTACCCTTTTCCTGCATATTCTTTTAATATTGGTCATCAGTATTTAATGAGCGGCAAAATTTATTTTACTTTACATCCTGTAGATTTGCAGTTCATGTCACATGAAGGGTTTGGAAAAGTGAACCGAGATGACCCAATGTTCACATTTCAAAACTTTCCCCTGTCGATACTAGTGGAACGCATAATAAAAGAAATCCTTCTGAGCAAAAAACTTTGCATAGTTGGTTCTCCATGGCTTACTAAATGGTAACAAATCTTACAAATTGTAGCACATATTCAGATGATGGAACATAAGCATTTTTTCACATTTCAAATCGAGTGAAGAAAAGCATTGCTCTGTCTGAAGAAGGAGGATCAATGTAGGTAGCAACAACAGGGTGCTTGTTGATGTTGCTCTCCGACCAACCTTCACCTAACATATTTCCAGTTCTTTTGAAGTTTTTTTATTTCAAGGTAATGTTAACAGTTTTATTTTTTCTTCCTGTATGACTACCAAATGTATCAAACGAAAGCACAAATGATCCCACATCTTTTGAAAAAGGAACCACTTTTTCTTTCAACCTCATTATGTGTAATGAAACCGTGGGCATGTGTGAATACAACAAGAACATTCAACTCGTGGTTCAGGAACATCAGTTCCTAGCAGCCAACGTTTGTGTATTTTTGGTGCCTCTTCTGGGCCCTTATCCACAGAAACAAAAAGGAGTAACTTTGGTTTGTCTTTCAAGGACGAGAGAGACTATTGTCTTCAAAAGAAAAAACTGGATCAAAATCACCAGCGTGTGTATTTTTACGATTCTTGTCATGCTTACCGTTACAAAGAGGGATTTATGTTGGGCCACTCTGGGTCACTGTGCCATCTTTTGGGTTCATTATTTTGGGTTTATGTTTTCAATCAGTTGAGAAATCATGGTTGGGACGCCGAACATTGTAGTTAGGATAAAACGTAGCAACCCCTCTCGGTGATTTTCAAACAGGTGCTAATTTTGAAAATTGCAACCCCTGCCCCACCCCCATGTGTCAGAAAAAACCTATCCTGATGAGAATGAAAGCGAGGAAGAATATAGGTTCGGAAATTCTGATAGTGAAATATAGGGAGAAATTGAAGCAATTGGGTCAGACTATCAGCTTGCTTTCACTATGGTACTGGGGGTCGAACAGGGCAACAAATATGTATGCACCGTTTCTATTGTTATTCTTTTCCGTTCTGTAGATTTATGTGAATTACCGTAATTATTCTACTAGCTGTGTACTCTGTAATATGTAAGCACTCATTTCTAAAAGGGACTCTCGGTTCGGACTAGAGGAAGAGACACTTTGCTACCCTAGCGAGATTCTTAATTTCACCAAAGAAATTTTAAAAAATACTTCAAAATTAAATTGAAATAAAAATTATTGTCCTGCTGGCTCGCTTTGCTTCCCAACAGGGTTAGCACAAGGCTGACTTTTGGATCAAAATCTATGTTCTATCCTTTACCAGTGTTCATTCAGCAGATAAAATTTGGGAACAGCACTTTTTTTGGAATTTGGCACAGTGGTAAATTATGATAATGCATACATTCCCATTTACAATTTTGGTTATGTTCATCTCCTAATTAATTAGCAATTAAGTAATAAATGTGTGCATATGCAATAAAACTTCAAAAATTAGCTGTAAAACTTTAAAGTTGAAAGAAACATCATAAGTAGCTGTTACTTCACTAGCATCAAATACAGGTTTACTGACCCAATACTAATTACCGGTAATGCGTAATGAGGTAATTACTAGTTACAAAAATACTTAATTACTATATATATAAGAATTAACATTTATATAAGAATTAAGAAGAATTAACCTTACAATAGTCACATTTAAAGAGGGAGGATGTGGATGGTTAAATGTGACCTCAAAGAAGCAAGAAATAGAAATTGTTGCAACACTGAGAAGAGGTTGGATGAGGGGGGTACAGGGAAAAAGAAGTAAGCAGGTAAGGAAAAGAGAAGAGCGCAGATGCATATAAAAAAGAGGAAGTCTGAAAACAGTCAGATCTAAAAAGGGAAGGATGTGGGTGGTTTAGAAAAAATGAGAAAATAATGAAGAGAGCAGATTACAGATACACATGGTCAAATATGACATCTAAGAGCGAACAGCAGAAATTGTAATCTGCAAAGATATGGAGAAGTGGGTCGATGAGGGTGGTAAAGGAGAATAGTGCAGATGCACATGAAAAAAGAGAAGTCTGAAAATAGTTACATTTAAGAGGGATGAGGTACGTGCTTAAATGTGACTCAAAGAGAGCAGGAGAGGGTCAGCATGTGAGCCAGCAGAACACTACCCATTTGTTAACAATGAGCCTATACATGAAAAATGCCGAAAAGTATGTTAGTAGGAAAGTCGTATATTCCTAGTTTAAAAATAAAAAATTACTTTTTAGAATTATTCAAGGGCCATTGCAATTTAAATGATGCAAATTTTCTTTCGAAACAACGAACAGTCAGAAAATGAATGAAAGAAATTTCCTAGGAGAACGGCTTTGGTTTTAACCAAGATTTAGGTTCGAATTTGAATGGTGTTACTGGGTTCAAACCAGCAAAATTTAAACAGAAGGTTATAGGAAAACACAGTACATAGAAAATTATGTTATTGAAATTTAGATAGAAGTTAAATAAGCTACAGCTAAGATATTTGAAATAGAGATGCTTGGTAGAAAATGAAATCTACTGATAAGATAACAACCGGGTCAATAATGATTAATGAAAGATTTGATGAAAAATCAGCAATGACATACGTTCTCAAGAAGCCGATATCACAACTATCAAGGGTCAAAAGACACGAAATCACACCGTGGGATTTCATTGGATTGACTTCATTCATAAAAGTTAATTTACTACAAAGATAAACGATAAAGAATCGCTAAGTATACGTATCGAAATATCAGTTTAATAAAGACGAAATAAGACTAAATACAATCGACAATAACAACAAAAGTTATAACTTAACATCAATTTGGTCCCACGATGGTATCACTGTGGGAAAGGCATAACTTTCTCTGTTTGCTTTGCTGTCTGTTGCAGCTGTCTGAACTCCCTTGATCATCATCATGTACGGAAGGCTTATATTTGAGCCGCCGTGGCTTCCTTCGTCATGGCTCTGCACTTGACCCGGTCCTACGTCGCTCTGTATATCTGTACTATGGAGAGTCCAACTTCTTCCTTGATGTTGTCCTGGTAGCTTATTCTCGGCCTTCGTCTTTTCCTAGCTCCAGCAACCATGCACGTGATTAGTTTTCTTTCCAGAGTATTGTTTCTTAGTAGGTGTCCAAAGTAAGAACGTCTTCGGTTTACTACGGTCTTCAGTAGTCGCTTGTGACACTGAATTCTGACAAAACGTCCTGGTTCGTTACCCATTCCGTCCAACTTATTCTTAAACCTTTTCTGTAACACCACAACTCGAAGCTGCAGAGTCGTCACCTATCACATTTTTTGAGAATCCATATGTCATTACCATAGCTTGTAATCGGAAAGGCTAGTGTGTTTAGCAATCTTAATTTCGTTTTTTTCTATCACCATCTTTAAATTAAAAATTGGGTTTCTTGTTCCTTTGCCTGGTCGAAAACCTGCTTGTTCTTCTGCGATCTCTTGCTCCAACGTTGTTTTCTGCCTTTGGGCAATGACTTTCAGTAGGACTTTGCTACTGTGGCTGATCAGTGCAATTTTCCTGTTGTTACAACAGTGTAATATGTCTCCTTTCTTCGGCATGGGGATGAATACCGAATTCAGCCAGTCCTGAGGCTATAGCTTCTCTTCCCAAATCTGTGTTAGAAAATTATCCCTATTTCTCCAGAGATTTTTATCAACCCTGCGATGACCTCGTCATTTCCTGGGTTCTTACCTTCCTCCAGTTTCTTTATTGCTTCTCTAACTTCTTCCAGTAGTAGCGCTGGTTCATCCATCACTGGGTTGGAGGTTGGTATATTGTTATCCTTTTTATATAGGATTTTGGAGTATTCTTTTCAGTTCTCGCGTACCCTCTCTGCTTCGGAGATGGCACAGCCCTCTTTGTCTTTTATTGTACCAATGTTTGCTTTAAACTTCTTTCTTAGGTTCTTTACCCCTTGGTACAAGTCTTTGGTGAAATTGGTGATAGAGTTTTCCTCTATGTGTGAGCATTTTTCATTGATGTATTAAGTCGAAGTTACAGCTAAATTTCGAGATGCTACCACTTGCAGCCAGGGAGCAGTTCGAGATATGAAAGAATAATTAGGACCAGAAGGACTTCGAGTTGACGTGTCGTATTCATGTAGTGAGGAGTATTAGTCATTTTCATACTGCCTTCCTTTCAGTATCAAGATGTTGAAAAGTCGATTATCCTGAAAAATTGCCAGAATTCGTAACCCTTGCAAATTTTATATATAACTTGGTCACTTTAAATACGTCTTCAAATCTGGAAGAAGTCCTTGACTGCGTCTTGCTGAATGATTTAGGACATACCCTTTATGTTAACGCAAAAATGACAATACGCACTGAGAAGCAATGGGACTCAGTCCACCAGGAGAGCAAGAATGAGAAAAAAACGTTTGTCGGAAACAACTTGCTTTTGTTCCACTTCTACAGTCATTATCAAAATCTCTAGAGGGTTCATTAAGTTCCAGTACAGATACTACACACCCAGCAAGTAAAACGTCTTCTGTAAATGTTTTCCAGCGTATTGAGATGCCAAGCAGCAGTAAGAAAATATCAAGATTAATGCATTTACAACAAGAAAAGACTTCCACTAAGCTAAAACTGTTATGACTGAGGCCTAGGTCCATTTCTTTGGGTACATACCAAAGAGCACTGGTGAGAAATTGGCTGTGGGAAATGGCTTTAAGTGTCTCTGTTTGGGATGCACTACTGGTATTTTAGGTAAAAAAACAAGAAAGTTATATCCAGACAGTTTACTTAAACTTCACGAATACCACCGATTAAAACTGCCAAATAAACCACCTCCTCCCGGGTCCGATTAAACAGATACAATTTCTTTATTACTATCTATGCGACAGTCAAGGCATGCACAAAATACAACCAACCTCCAAACAATCCATACAGAATACTCGAGAACTCACAATATTACTCAACGATCCACGATGCAACATGCTATTCGGTTGAACATATAACACCACTATTTTTAGGGCGGTGACATGATTCAATGGTGAAGGTGCCGTTCAACGTAGGCCAGGTTTTTGGATCCTTGATGGCAGAGTTATTATGCAAGGGGGTGAAGGGAGAAATATTCAGTTAGAAAAGTAACAAACAATGCAACCTGAAACATTAGAGAATTTCATGCTAGCTCCCCAGTACCAGAGGAAATCAATAGATTAAAACAGGAATTGCAGAATGTAGCATGATGTACTGACCTCCGATGCTGTATTGCCTGATTTTTTACACATTTTCAAGTGTACCACTATCAAGGGATTAAAGAGTGATAAACGAATCATCGATCGGCTGTATAAAACCCTCATCAAAGCTATCAAACATTTTAACAAGAGCCAAAGAGCACTGAGATGTTAAACAGGGCGCTTTTAGCTTTTGATCTCAACAATGTGTATGTGTACAACAATGGAAGGATTTCGAAACGGTTCCAAATACTGTTTCAATATTTTGGTTACGTTCATGAATATGTTAGATACCGGCAACATCTGAACTGAAGAAACCTTATTCTTGCTTCCAGCGATGGGTATATTTCTCCTGCAACTGACCTCTAAAAAAGTTTCATGGATCATCCATGCACAAAACTGGTAGTGGTGTTTTCCTGAAATGTGAACCCAAAGGCATTGCTGACAAAGTAGTCGAAAACCTTATTGCAGCTAGCACTTCTGGAAGCCAGGAACTACTTGATTCGACAGAGACTCGATAACAGCGATAACATGACCATAGGTGCCAAAAATGACTCCAAGATTAATCCTTTGACACTCATCATCATCATCCTCATCATCATCATTGTTTGACCTCAGTCGAGATGATGGATTAAACGAACTTTCTCCAGTAGTCTCGGTCTTCCAAAGCTGCTTTAAGGTCTTGATCTGCTAAGCCAGTATCTCTTATAATGGTATCTAAGAAAGTCACTTTGTCAGAGCGCTTTCCGATGGATTGGGGTTTCCAGAGTATTAGTAATGAAATCACTTCTGCTCTATGGCAATGGCCTGAAAATTGTGCTCTTCTAGATTTTACCAAACTAGATACTGGTGAAAGGTTGCCATAAATTTGACTCTTGGTTGGATATTTTTTCCAAGATAGGTTTTTAACCCGCACAAGTAGTTTTGTATACCACCCATCTAAACGCTTTTCTGCTCCTTTAGACAGAGTCCAAGTCTCTGATCCATAGAGCAGAATTGGTTCAATGAGCGCCCGAAATATTTTGGCATTGATGGTAATGTCAAGTTCAGATGTCCATAATTTATGCAGTTTGTTGCACGCTGACTATGCCATGCCTTGACACTCAACATAAGGGTTACTAGTGATATGTCAATCGTTACAAAACCTTCTTGGAAAAAGCAAGCGCTAATGCAGCCAAGTGCATGGTGGACAATATGAAGGACCAACTTAAACTTTTTTCAGTTCAGCGCTATTGACCTCAACCCTAGCAAAGGAAAATGCTCATTTATTGAAGATTTCAGCATTGTTCAACGTTTTGGGGCTAGTGGTGAGCACACATCCCAAAAATCTCAGATTAGTCTCCAAATTTTCACACCTTCAGGAACGTGAAATGTATGGAGACAGAATTACGAAACGAAATCGCCGTTTCCAATAATAAATTTCCAATTTTCAATCTTAAAATTCACGTTTCCAACCTCAAGAAAATCATGTTGACAACTCCCCCCAACTTCGGCAGGGGTGGAACTAGCGTAAAGCAAACAGGAGCAGAATTTTCAGAGTCGACGTAGTAAAATAGATATCGACAACCATCACAAAAATCAATTCTTCTTGGGACTTATTTAATTAATAATCAAGCAATGTATGGATTATGAAAAGGAGATTCCGATTCTTGCAAAGATCTTGCCTCAGTTTGACTGTGCAGACTAACTATTCCGTCATTGTGTTGGTTGATCATTTGTTTTCCTTCATTCGGACTGGTTCAAATTAATCGCTTACTACGTTCTGTTATTTTTCTGACAGCATTGACACACCAACATTGATGTTGATTTAAGTAATACTAATTTATTGTATTTAGGTTTTGCAGCTATCAATTGCATTTAAAAAATAAAAAGGTAAAAATGCTTCAAGATCACATTCATGAAGTCAAGTGATGTAAGTGATGTGGGCAGACATTTCTCTCCCTCACCCAAACTATTAGGTCAAAAACAATTAACAGTTTATCAGGCAATGATGTTGGGCCTAATAATGTTTTTCCCTCAAAACTTGTATGAAATTGTAAAGAATTAATAAGATTGAAACCAATAAGAAGTAAAAACTCGGAAACTATGCCCTAGGAGCCGAAGCCATTTATACTAAATCACCAAAATCTCCATGTTTAACTTCCAACATTAAAATAACATATGTTACAACCCTCCCTATATGACCGGGAGACTCCCGATTTCAGAGGTCCTCTCCCGACCCCCCAACAACTTAAAAGATCTCCCGCTTTTTGAAAAAACTTTGAATATAAATTAAAATCTGACATGAAATAAAGAAGAATCAAGATCATTGTTAACAGTTCAACCTCTTCGCAGCGGACGTAACGATTCGATGTGTTTAAATCACAACACAACAATAATTATGGCAGCCGATGAAGCCAGACGCCAATAGGTGGAGTGTCTGTGTCTGTTTTTTCTCTCTTTCTCTCTCTGCTATTTGGATATGATGGTGCCACAAGAAAAAGGGCCTGTGTCTATGTTTTTCTTTATGGCTATTGTTGCTCTTCGCAACACAATCTTTTTTATGTCGCTGAATTTTACTTTCGTGAACTTATGCTAGAAATAAAACACGCGCCTCAGAGTTGTTTTGGGTGAGGAAGAAATGGCATCGACAAACAAAAAGTACAAAATAAGCTATTCTGCTGATTTTAAAGAAAGGTTTAATTATGTTACAAAATGTTCTTCACATGGGCCTGTTAATCAACACAAGCTCCAATGCACAATTTGCAATATGGATATATCTCTTGCCAACGGGGGAGCAAACGACATGACATGACATGCAGAAACACCAGGACATAAAAAACGTACAGAAGCATTGAAATGTAAGTGTTTGGATTGCTAATCTCTTGTCTGGTTATCATACGTTTTTTTATAAGAAAGTTCACAACGACCTCAGTACTCAAAGTTTCTTAGCAATCCTAGGATTCTTAGAACTTTCTTAGCAATAAATTGTATATTTTTTGTGCCTTTTATTCCTCGCATACGTAATAAACTTCGAAAAAAGACACTTTCTACAAAATTAGGTCTTGAGTAACATTTAATTTCGCTTTTCAACGATCATGAAAAACTTTGTATTATCTTCATTAACCGCACTCACAACTGAAGTTACTGTCAAGTCAGGGTTGCCAGATCATAAACAGATCAAAGCCAAAACAATTGTTCATTAGGCTTTTCCATGTTTATATTTGAGATTTGGGAAGTTTGTACTTGAGAAAAAAAACCCTGGCAATTTGGTACGTCTTTCAAGGCTGTTTTATTTCTCTAGTTCCTGCGAAACGCCGGTAGGTCAATTTCATTATCTTATCGCTTATTCAATATTGACGTCTGAAGTGTCAGTCTAATTGAGTCAAAGTCCCTATTAGTTTAGTCCTGTCTGGATGAAAAATTTCAGTTTCCACGTGATAGGAAATTATTTTTGAAAACAAAACATAATTACATACTTTCTCAGGTTTGAAGATCTCAGTACTGAAATTTCTTAACTTTTTGAGGAGCCGAGTATTACTTTCTTACAAACCACTTTCTTATAAAACAAACGTGTAAACCCCAAAAGTCTTATTTTCCCTTTTTTTGTTTCTTCAGGGAATATCCAGCTGGTACTGCCAAAGCAAAATGAAGTTCACCCTTCCTTGGTTTCCGAAATAAAAATGGCGTTATTAATAGTCCACCATAATACATTTTTCAATCTTTCCAATCACGTGACGCAGTACGTCAAAAATGAGTTCAAAAAAGTAAGGGCGCAAAAAACTTTTATGGTTGACAAACAAAAACCGTACCAATAATTAATTGCTTGGGTAGTAATATCAAGCAAGAATTAGTTAAAGATATGGCTCAAAGTCCATGTAGCCTAATGGTAGATGGTAGCAATTAGGCTTGATAAAATGTTTTCAATAAGCATTCAAATATTTTATGTAAATTTCAATCGGATTATGACCAAGTTTTTTTTACATGAACATGCCCGAGGCTAGAGCCGCACACACAGCTGACTGCATGTTTGCAAGCATCAACCAACCATTGGAAAAAAAACTTATCTTGGAATATGGTGAGTGCGATAGGTGTTGATAACACAAATGCGAATATTGGTGGCCACAAGTCAATCAAGTCTAGAGCCTTTGAGAAAAACCCTAAGATAGCTCTATCGCATTGCCCTTGTCGCGAGTTCTCCAGAGAGAGACTTAGAACACAGACCACAACACACTGTTGTTAATGCAATCGAATCTCATCAAAACTAAACTAACTAATACAAGAAGGTGATATATATATATTTAACATGTAATTATGTTTATTTCGCACTTGTCGAGACAACTTCCTAATTTCACACGTGAGAATATGACAACAGGACGAGATTAAAACGACGAGACCATAGGACAACATGGCGAGACAACATGACAAGTCACCGAGTGCACACATTAATCTGTTAACTAAATATAAATCCTAACAAATCGGTAAATTAAAATATCAATCATTACA
>RDPX01000010.1:5410026-5427208 GCA_003991215.1 Morbakka virulenta
AAATACACATGAAATTCGCATTTTGTGAATTATATATTTATGTGACGATTTAGTATTTTTAAAGATCTGGGAAATTACAAAACACACAACGTCAACAAAATAGAGGTCCAATAAATGATCAAGTTTATCACGCAGGCAAGAATGGGCTCTTCCGGGATTTTCTGGAGTGCCGGGCTTGAGGAATATCCCTCTTGAGACACCAACAGTAATAAGCGAGCATAGAAACGTCCCAGCGTCCTTGGTATCGCTCCTCCATCACCCGAATGTCTTGCGTATAAAAAAAAAATGAGACGTGATTGGAAAAATCTGACTACATATTCGTGATCAGCGTATCAAAGTTATATAAGACGTATATAAATTATGTCATCCGGCAAACTGTCGCAGACCAGTGTAATATCCGAACATTTTGGAAAAACACAAGTAATGGTACCAATATACAACACGATATTTACAAAAATACAAAAGAAGTTCTGAAAGCTGTGCAGATAGAACACAGGAGGCGTTTACAAAGTCATCTTACTACTCAAGGTACGATTCTTTTATTTCTCTTTGATAACGCAACTTCAAAATATAACAAGTTTTTGTCTGAAGTTCAAAGTAAGCTGCCCAAAAATATCGTCAGCTTTACCATTCGTTATTTGAACAACACCCTTGCAACTCGTAAAAATCTATCCAAATGGAAACTCAGTCTATCTTCTTTTTGCTCTTCCTGCTTTGAACCAGAAGCCCTTCTTCATGTTGTCGCCGGCAGCAAAACGTACCTTCAGGAAGGTCGAAATACTTGGCGACACAACTCAGGATCACAGTTTTTAGCAGGTTCTCTCAAATCTCTTGAAGGCTGTACAATATATGCTGATATTTGTTGATTCCTATCACCATGCATTATAACTGGAGATGCCTTGAGGCCTGATTTGCTGTTAGTTAGTCCACAAAAACAGTTATACATACTTGAACTGACGGTGGGCTATGAAACAAACCTGGATAAAAATGCTTTTCGCAATTATGAAAAATATCGTTCTTTGATTCGTGATTTACTTTCAGTAAAATGTGCAACGCGTTGAACATCGACAATTAACACGAGCGCTTTCTTTCAACCAAACTTTCCAATATATTCATTCACACCACATGCTACATATTCTGTCGTGGAAACCAACCATGGACAAACCCTGAATTATTGTCGTTCTATTAGTTTTGTTAGTAATATATCTAATTCTGTTAAATAGGCAAACCAATACAAACTACCTTGATTAGTGAGGTTTGCAATTGTATGTGTTCGGATGAAGAAAATGAAAAGTTTCCATTATTATTATTGTCATTTTATTGGAAAATGTTTGAGTTTAGTTTTTGATATTTTTTGACACAATTTGTGGTTTGTAGTTTCTGTGGAAAGGAATTTCAATCGCTTGGACGCCATATCTGGAGATCTAAAAGATGGTTGCAGGAAAACGTTTGCAATCCCAATGGTGAAATTAATTTGCAATTCATTACAAAAACATTAAAGACAGTTATACCGCTAATGTGACAATTGGTGTTAAATGTTCATGCGGAACAGTGTGTAAAGGATTGAAAGGTTTAAAAATTCATCAACTGAACTGTCGAGTAATTAGAGGCTTTGAGGAAAACACGTTTGAACAAATCCCTGAAGACATTTCAAACAATAGTGAACCAACAACACTATTGTCAAGTGAAGAACAGCCTGAAATTAAAGAGTGAATACGACTTCCAAGGTGAAGTGAACAATGGGAAATTGCTAATAGCTATTTTCAATCAATTTTTGCATCTGTTGAATTAAAACCTTCCACGATTGACTGCGTAATTAGGTTTATGAATGGTTCGATTTATGAATACTTTAAAGATACTTGCGGAACTACAAATAAGAACTTCGATGGAGGGTTCCAAAGGAAATATCAAGACCACAAAGTTATCCAATTAAAAAAGGACTTAAAATCACTTAAAAAAGCAACGCATCCGTCATGGAAATCAAATACGTTTCCCATTTGCTTCGCCAAAAACTAACTTCTTCTCATAACATTCACACTCTATCTAACCACGATAACTACATCTCCAAAAACGTTTGGGGTACGTAAAGCTTGTGCTACAAAAGAGCTCCGCAATACTTCCTACCTTCTTAAAAGTCTGTTGATACCAGACACTGGATGAAACCAATCGTTGCAGTTTTCAAAGTAGGCTTCAATTACATTATGCCTTTTCCTCCTTTCTTCCTTGGTAAATACAATCTTTTTATGTCTGCTTTTGGGTGATGCATACGATTCATTGTAAGCAATTTCCGGAGTTTGAAATCAAGAGCTTGTATTTCGATAACAGACCAATTAATTACATTGAAGTTATAGGTTACAACAGGTACCGCTAGGATATTGATAGCTTCAATCCTGTTTTGCGAGATCAATTCAATTTTAAGAATGGCTCTTACCCAAGGATAGAATTCTCTTTTAATCTTGTCTTTCACCAGGGCATCCTGGACCCCTCCAGCTTCAGACACAAAAACATTTGTGTACACCTTCATGTTCTAAATTCTTTATACTATCTCTATTACCTAAATCAAAATTATCTGTCCCCAGCAACTTATCTCCTGTAACTTTTGCCTTAGGATATTTACCAACACCAAAGGACATTCCTATATCATCACTACATGATTTTACAGTTTGGAGTAGGCCTCTGAGGTCCATAATACACTTTTAAAACAATTCATGCCATCCATAAAGAAAAGAAC
This sequence comes from Morbakka virulenta, assembly GCA_003991215.1. Classification (NCBI taxonomy): domain Eukaryota; kingdom Metazoa; phylum Cnidaria; class Cubozoa; order Carybdeida; family Carukiidae; genus Morbakka; species Morbakka virulenta. Next base: position 5,412,758 of record RDPX01000010.1, read on the forward strand.
GGTTCTATCATTTTCTTTCCAATTTGGTAACCTTATCCTGTTTGGATAAGTGCAAGAGATAAAGGCATCAAGGCTGAAGAGAAAAGAAGTGTCGATAGAGAGTCCCCTTGAAAGATTCCACAATTGCTATCAATAGGGCAAGATTTCAGTGATTCATCTATATGGTTTGAAAAGATGATTGTTTTCCATTGTGTCAAGGTTGATTTAAGAAAGTTGATGACTACAATCATTGTTGTTGACTGCAGGAAAGAGTTGTCAGATGCGTACTTTGTATCAATGAGCTCAATGCACTTTGGCCGCAAATTTTTTATAATTTTCGAAAACAATGGGCCATTTCAACTTGTCCACATCTCTTCTCTGGCTGACAGTTGGCACAGTGCAAAAAATGGAGCACACTTGTCCAAGGAATCTAAGAAACGTTAGTAAATGCGTGATAAGAAGTGTTGGAAAAGTGGCTGATCAACAAAATGGAGACATTCCCTTCCACTTGAATGATGTAGATTACTAAAGCTTTTTAATTAGTTGAAAGGTTAAAATCTTGTGCATCACTCTCACGACTCATTCAACGACCAACTTTCAGGTTTACTGTTGCGACCACTGGTGTCAATCTGTCTTAACAACAAACATAATGATAAATAACGATTGGTCTAGAACNACTTCTTCTCATAACATTCACACTCTATCTAACCACGATAACTACATCTCCAAAAACGTTTGGGGTACGTAAAGCTTGTGCTACAAAAGAGCTCCGCAATACTTCCTACCTTCTTAAAAGTCTGTTGATACCAGACACTGGATGAAACCAATCGTTGCAGTTTTCAAAGTAGGCTTCAATTACATTATGCCTTTTCCTCCTTTCTTCCTTGGTAAATACAATCTTTTTATGTCTGTTTATGGGTGATGCATACGATTCATTGTAAGCAATTTCCGGAGTTTGAAATCAAGAGCTTGTATTTCGATAACAGACCAATTAATTACATTGAAGTTATAGGTTACAACAGGTCCTGTTTTGCGATATCAATTCAATTTTAAGAATGGCTCTTACCCAAGGATAGAATTCTCTTTTAATCTTGTCTTTCACCAGGGCATCCTGGACCCCTCCAGCTTCAGACACAAAAACATTTGTGTACACCTTCATGTTCTAAATTCTTTATACTATCTCTATTACCTAAATCAAAATTATCTGTCCCCAGCAATTTATCTCCTGTAACTTTTGCCTTAGGATATTTACCAACACCAAAGGACATTCCTATATCATCACTACATGATTTTACAGTTTGGAGTAGGCCTCTGAGGTCCATAATACACTTTTAAAACAATTCATGCCATCCATAAAGAAAAGAACGGTTCTATCATTTTCTTTCCAATTTGGTAACCTTATCCTGTTTGGATAAGTGCAAGAGATAAAGGCATCAAGGCTGAAGAGAAAAGAAGTGTCGATAGAGAGTCCCCTTGAAAGATTCCACAATTGCTATCAATAGGGCAAGATTTCAGTGATTCATCTATATGGTTTAAAAAGATGATTGTTTTCCATTGTGTCAAGGTTGATTTAAGAAAGTTGATGACTACAATCATTGTTGTTGACTGCAGGAAAGAGTTGTCAGATGCGTACTTTGTATCAATGAGCTCAATGCACTTTGGCCGCAAATTTTTTATAATTTTCGAAAACAATGGGCCATTTCAACTTGTCCACATCTCTTCTCTGGCTGACAGTTGGCACAGTGCAAAAAATGGAGCACACTTGTCCAAGGAATCTAAGAAACGTTAGTAAATGCGTGATAAGAAGTGTTGGAAAAGTGGCTGATCAACAAAATGGAGACATTCCCTTCCACTTGAATGATGTAGATTACTAAAGCTTTTTAATTAGTTGAAAGGTTAAAATCTTGTGCATCACTCTCACGACTCATTCAACGACCAACTTTCAGGTTTACTGTTGCGACCACTGGTGTCAATCTGTCTTAACAACAAACATAATGATAAATAACGATTGGTCTAGAACAGAGAAAACGAGGCGCCAGCACGAAGCAAAAAACAATCTTTCAACGCCTGAGCAACATTTTTAAGTACACGGAGACGACGTTAAACATTACGACCCTAAATTATGATGTCAGGACGCTGATGAAGCTTCTTTCAACGATAATACATTCAGTATAGCTGAGTCATTTACGACATCTAAACCTTCACCAGATTTAATGGCCATTTCTACCAATTTGGAAATTGAGAAGGACATAAGCAATACATTTATAACGGCTGTTGATAATTCACACATAATTACGATAAAGGAACTATTAAAATGTGCAGCAGAGGTTGTGTGGTGGAGCAGAGACTGAGAGCATTGGTGTTCAATAATTAAGTTGTGACGAGGATTCCCAAAGCAGGTTATAAGCACTGCAGTTGACACTACTTGAAGCTTCTTATTAAACATGCTTTTCTCGTGCAGATGTGTGCAATATGCTCACAAACTCAAGGCTTTTTTATGCTTTTCAATCTCAGTCTGAAACGGCAAGGTTTGTTGGAGCATATCGTAACAAATGACACACCTGGAAGTAAATGAAAGCCTTTAGTGAGCTTGTGTAAGGTTCAGTGCGAAAAACTTCAAGAGTTATACACACATTTTCATGACTCGTACAAATATTTAGTGGCAGCATTTGAAGTCATTTAGAAAGGTTTACATGCTGATGACTTGAACGAGAACTCCAGAACAGCATCATGGAACTCAAAATCAGAGCAAGATGCTAGATCAGTTCTTGCAGGCATAAAATTCTTTTGGGTTTACCATCGCATTCACCATCGTTTACTATTTGAATACATTATGCAATAAACTGGGATAATACCAGCGAAAAAGGTATGAGAGCGCTTTTTGTAATAACACCAATGGAGGGGTTGGGATGTACATAAACTCCTCAAAACATGCTAAAAGCATGAAGTATGGCCCGATTTTTTCTTTATATATAAAAGACCGAGACAAGTCACATTTTGTTGATGAGACAAGTTAAAAAGAAGCTGAAAGATTTGGACCTATCAAGTTACAAAAAAGTTTCGAATTCGATCAGCAAGAAGATCAAGATAAGATAAAGAGGCACCAGATATGACAACAGTACTCCATGCATTGACGGTTGGTATATTGATAGAGATGCACAATGGCCTCAGTTCTAAGGTACTGTCTATTGCAATACAAAAAACCTAGCTTTTTTAGAAGCAGAGTTACCAACAGATTAGATATGGAAACCCTAAGAAAGAACTGAAGAAATGGTAATACAACACTTTTGTCACTTCCCTCTATGCTTGTGCAGATATTATTAAAGTAAATAAATAAACATTTATTATTTAATATTTGTTTTTAATACTACTTATGTTTTTTTTTCTATACTCTATAGCCTGAAGATGGCCTATCCACTTTTAGTAATTGGGTCAGTTAAAAACATTTTTTACATGAATAAATTTCTAAATTTAAAATTTGGCTAAATTTTCTTTGTTTATGAACTTCGGAACTAATTCCCCTTTTTTGTTTGGGTCCAAGAGCTTTCCTGTAAATTTCCGCGAAATTTACTTGACTTGACTTAGTTGCATAACCCTAGTTATCGGATCCTCGCACATTCCCTTGATACAACTTCACCCCATTTTGCTCGGTCTTTGGCTTTACGTTCAATTGTCAGTAGAGGGATGCCAAGATCACATCGAATTTGGTCTGACCATTTCTTGTGTGGAATCCCCGTTTTCTTTTGCCTGGGAATTCTTCTTTATATGATTTTCTCACATGGCTGAAATCATCACGTCTATTCACATGTCCGAACCAGTTCATTCTACATTTCTTGATCATGTCCAAGATGGTATCTTTTGCTCCCAATACTCTTCTAATATCAACCAGCCTAACTCTATCACAGCGGGACTTTCCAACCATTGTTCTTAAACAGTCATTTTCAAAAACAAGTAGACTTCTTAAATCTTCAGCTTTTAGCGTCCAACATTTAGAGGCGTATATGGCAATGGGGATGATCAATACATTGAACAATCTCATTTCAGTTGAGTTCGAGATTTCTCTTCTTGACCAGATGTTTGACTTCAATCTTCCAAAAGCACTGCTAGCTAGAGCAATTCTCCTTTTAACATCGTCAGAGGTCTCAGGCACAAATGATCCAAGAAAGACAAAACTACCTACTTTTTCGATCGGTTCACCATTGATTTCAATGTTACAAGTTGGATCAGGAGATATTACATTACATTTGCTGGTATTGATTTTGAGTCCCCACTTTCTACAGGCTTCCTCTAACTCCTGGATGGAAAAACCTAATTTCTCTAACAACGTTGAAATAAGCGTAGTGTCATCCACATATCTCACGTCTATTGATAGATCTTGCGTAAGATGAAATTCTTGAAGCAATGAGATTTCGTCCATGACAAATTCGAGAAATATGTTGAATAGAGTAGACGATAAGATACAACCTTGTCTTACACCAACTTTGACTGCGAACCAGCCAGTAAGTGTGTTTTCTATCGATACAGCACACTTGGTGTTATACATATACTTGATAATGTTCCCGTATTTTGGTTGTACTCCGATCTTCAATAGCATTTTCCATAGTGCATTCCTCCACACTGTATCAAATGCTGATTTGAAATCAATAAAATTGAAGTGTAGAGGGATATTTTCTCTCTCGCTTTTTCAATCAGCTGCCTTACCACAAATATAGCATCAACTGTACCACGACCTGATCTAAAACCATATTGGCTTTCTTTCAGTTTTCTATCAACCTTTGCTTTCATCCTCTCTAGAAGTATTTTCCACTTCAATAGTGATTTTGTCTGCTCCTGGGGCTTTACGATTTTTCATTTTCTTTAGTGCTGATTTTATTTCTTCAATTTCAACTTGAAGCACTTCTTCATCTAGATTAGGGTTTATGGGTTCAATGGTTAAGATGGCATTTTCATCATGTGGAAAGGATGTGTTTAGATGATTTTGGAAATGCTCCTCCCATAGCTTTAATACTTCTTCCATTTGAAAGTGTTTTTCCCCGACTTCATCCTTGACAACTGATAAATGTTTTCCCAGTCTTCCTTTGAGGTTCCTCACAGTTTTAAATAAATTGTGACTGTCATTTTTATTGTATTGTTCTTCCAGTAGTCTTACTTTATCAGCAAAGTTTTTTGCTTTTACTAGTTTCACAGCTTTCTTCACTTCTTTGTTTAAACCAAAGTAAACCAGTCTCTTTGCAGGATCAGAGGGATTTTTCAACATTTCTTTTCTAGCTTCCCTTCGTCTGTGACATAAATCAATTTCCGACTGAGAAAGGCCATCAACAAACCTTTTTTCCGATAACCACATGTTTCCTCTGTCACTTCATTTAGAGTATCTCTAAATTTATCATATAGGTCATCGATATCTGAATCTAACATCAGAAGTGGTTCAAATCTACCACTGATTCTTTGCTGAAAAGTGTCTACAATATCAGGTTGATTTAGTTGTTCGATGTTATACCTCCTTACCACTGCTTTCCGAGATGTTGACTTTTTCTGTTGAATAATTACATTTGCTAGCAAGAGAGAGTGATCTGAGCCAATATCTGCAGAGTTGTATACTTTGCAGTTCTTGACTATTTTAAGATATTTGTTTTTCTTGTTACAATGTAGTCAATTTGATTTCTTGTACCACCGTCTGGGGAGATCCATGGTTACAGGCTGAAATTGGATTTTTGCTTATACAAGGTGTTTGTTATAGACAAGTTATTAATGGCACAAAACTATAACATTTTTTCACCTCTGGCATTTCCTTGACCGACAGCGAAGTTACCAGCTACTGTAGGCCAGTTTACATAAGCATCTACTCCAACCTTTGCATTAAAGTCGACAAGTATCATGTATTTTCTGTTTACAGGCAAATAATTTATTTCCCATTGTAATTTATGGTAGAAAGAGTCACTATCTGAATCAGAATAAGAGGAGTCAATAGAATAGATTTGAAATAGTGTAAGAATACCATCAGCGGTTTAGATATCAATACTAATAATTCTCTCAGAGACAAGTTGGTAGTTTATCAAACTTTGAGAGATTGACTTCGATACTATAAATTCTACTCCTTGTCGGTGGATATTATTCTTTCTAGAAGAGTGGATTACAATAAAGGATTCGGTTTCGAAGGATTCTGGGGTTTCTGCTAGACCAAGAATATCAACTTTTAGACGTGTCATCTCTATAAAAATGTTTTGTAGTTTTCCATCAACATCTCCATCGATATTTAGTGTTCTAACATTCCAAGTTCCAATGTTCGTTGCAGAGCAACCTTCGGGCAGATTACTGACGGACCCCTGATTCACCCGAACTTGGGGTCGATTTGAATTTGTATTTATCATAAGGAATGTTTGTTTTAAGATTAAGTTTATTCAGGTACTTTCTAAAATATCCTGATAGTGATAAACAGATGACAGCTTTGCCGCAGACTTTCCCCAGATGAAAGGGCTGCTCCGACCAAAGAGCCGACGGATACGTGCAGACGCGTTTTGGATTTTTCCTCCTGCATTTGTCTGGCCTCTATTCTTCATCCTGTCTGGCATGGGTGGACATACCAGGAGCATAAGCTCCAGCCAGCATAGCACTCAGGATCAAACAAGGCACACAAGCTACTCTACCACGACAAAGTTCAGAAGGCTGAGAGTACCATCACTAGAAGCGTTGCCAACCAAGGCTAAAGAGTCGCCTCCTACCCATGAGGCAAAAAAACCTAACCCCCGCCAGACGCCAACCTGGTATTTCAATGTTTCGGGGAGAGCTGACAGGTACTACACCTTGCTCAAGGGTGACCTGGAGGTAGTTGTGGCGAAGGGTAACCTCATTCGCCCACGTCGAAACTCCACAACCGGATGCAGTTTAATGTCAATACCCAGGACAAATTTAAGGGATACTATTTTATCGCTTTAGCTACAAGAAAAAATTGGCAAATAGACCAACCTTTCCGGGATGAAAGTACAAAGTCTTTCTTCGTTGAAAGTTTCATTTGCAAGTTGCCAGTGTTGATGTTTTTGATTTAATGAATCATCATCATTTTCATGTTTAGACGAACATCGATCAGAAAATATAATTTTTCCGTAACTAGTAAACTCAAATGAGGGTTATCATTTGCAAAGGATGGATACTTTTCATTTTCAAAATATTTCTAAGAGGGTACTTTTAATAAAATTATGTACCAATTGGAACAACTGGAAACTACCAGAGATCTACCGAAGTTGTAAATCCTTATCAACAATTTTTCGTGAAATGTTAGGTGACAAAAATTTCCATCACAGCCGTTCAATGTTTTAATTATCTCAAAGCCATATAAGCGATTATTGCTGAATTTCCATAAGTTGCAAAATTGAATCTCATGACAAAATCAAGAAAGTTATCAAGATACTATCCTCTTTCATCTACACTTTCTATTCTATTACAAAATAGTTTTACAGTGAGTTATACTTAAATATAATAGGAACTAGATTTCCACAACAACAGGTGTGATGGCACATATCCTTGACAGTGAAATGCACAGAAATTTAGGCTTTCTTGATCCGTACAGGATATTGGTGCATCAAATAGAGTTAATTCTATAGTTCATAAATGCTTGGCCTAATTAAATGAAATTCTACATGTTTTACAGTTACAATAGTTGTTTTTCCACGCTAGATTCCAATACGCCAAGCGCTTTCTACTCGCTTTCCTGTGAACGAAAACTTCAATTCCAAGCATTTCGGGAGAATCAAACCCTGGTCTTTTGTTTCACAGATGAGGATTTGAACAATGGGTCATCAACGCTTCCACCCAACCACACTAAAAATCGTTAGACGTCGGAAGCATTAAGATACTTTTGTTATAGAATAGAAAAATTCCTTTCTCCACCAAATTAGAAGAAGCAATGTGCATCATATTCTCAGTGAAAGATAAATCGCACCGGCACTTTTTCTCGAGATTACATCGTTTCTCGGGAATACATCGAGTTTTTTCTCTGGCTTCGTTTTTTTTGTTTCTCATAAATAAACCATGACCTTCTCTTAATGGGTTACAATTTTAGCTTCTTGCTCCAGCCATCATTCTCTCTTTTTAGGAAAATCAAGACGAGGTTTTATGCAGGGCATTTCGAAATAAGTTTGTGGACGATCCTGTGATCATTCCATTCCCTCTTTCAAATTCCGCGCTTTGTTTACCCCAAAGTTAATAAATACCTGCTTAGGCCTTGCGATACTGGGGACAGAGAGTCCCTCCACTCTTTTGTCAAGATATAAAAGAATAATATGACGTCCATCTTTCTAGTAATCGGCGTTAAAAAGTTCTCTTTTTAAATTTTCTTGACCAACTGATGCCTTGTTGAACTTTTTAGTTTTTAAGCGCGAGCAAGTATTGCCGCGTTTCTACATCCTCGTATTTCCCTTGTTCTTGTTCTTGGAGGATTTATCTTTTCGTTATAGACAATTGACATAATAATAGACTAGTCTTTAATGCGTGCCATGTATGCTTGTTCCATTGTGTAACAGAATAATAAGTTGGTTGATTCTGAAACTGAGTTGAATGTAGACCTAATGGGCACCTATCCATGTATTAGACACTTCTTTGCTCAGTAATAAAATAAAATAAAAAGGCTTTTCAGTCTTGTTCGCTAAAAGGATTATGACGAAGATAGAAAGCACTTTGTCAGGTTTCACAGCTTGAATGAGTATAAAGTTTTTATTTTCATTCTGTTTTGTAGAATGGAAAATAGCACGTACAATTTTTGAAATGTCGAGGTTGACACTCGATTTTGGCTCTATGAACAGTATGACAGTCGAATTCAACAAATTTGAGCCATGTAACAGGGACCTTAAAGAGCAACGGATTACACCCAGGAATCACAAGAAAGGAAGAGATTAGGTTACTTTAAAGGAGAGGTTAACAGCAGTGCAGAGTGACAATGTAGACAAAAACAATTATGGGTGAAATGACCCTATATTTTACTTGATTAATTTTAATCGTTTTCTCAGGTAACAGTAGTAAACTCCAGAGGTGGATGAAACAAAAAAACCTACAGTAATTCCCAAAGTTAATCGATTCAAGGAGTGTTGTTTCTTTAGAAAAATCTTCAATTTCACCTGAAGGTTATGTAAGGTCTTTCACATTCAGATCATTCAGAAATTTTCCAGAGACAATTGAAGTACCATATTAACCAAATTCCATTCAAGTCCAAAAAGGGTGTACGGTAAGATAAAGCGTTTATGCAAATCGGACTGGTTCATAACATACCAACGGCTTTATTACAGAGCTCATGAGAATAGTAGTGTGTTACATATGCATTAATCGCGAAGTTCTAGGAAATCGAAACGGCACTAGGAAAAAGACTATCCTTCATTTCACAGGATTTTTCATTAGAAGAAGGCCGAGAAGCAGTTTAAAAGTCACATGCACTTCTTCTGCAACAAAACAGCTCTGACATTCATGATAACCATCCCTGTTTGCAAAGATATTGTTGTTATATGGAGTTTTAATGTTAAAAAAGCAAGATTATGTAAAAAAAATTCCATAAAAGTTGCGGAAACCGTGCAGGAATTAGCAAGATAAGGTATACTATTCAAGTGTGATGATGACAATCAAATTTTCGGCCCAATGCTTTATCCCAATAGAAAAGGTGACACTGAAGTTCCAAACCTTGTAATTGACTCTACCAAATCTAAAATGAATAGGTACACACATGGCCAATATCAAAATGAGCTGATTGATATCGTGGTTTGGAATTTACTTGGACCAAAAATTTGTAATAACATTGACAGTCCTTTGTAAAGAATTGTAGCTAGTGAATACACAGACATGTGATAAAGCACAGCTTGCTTTCTGCCTGCGATGGGTGGACATATAGACACCAGATACCTATGAAAATGTCCTTGGTTTTTATGAAGCAGCTGGATGACATTAATTTCACAAGCTTGACGTTGAAATTTCCATTTTTAGGTAGCTTTTTGAAAATAATACGTTTTTGCGCTTCATCGATGTATGGGATCATTTGTAAAATTTATCTGAAGACATTTTCTGACACCAAATATCCTTACCATCGTATTCTCTTAATTGAAAGTCAGCAAATGGTGCAACACCAGAAAGATCTTTTTCACTCAATTGACCATTTAAAACCTGACAACACACAACCGTGTCACAAAGAAGATATAACTTTTCAGCCCTACTCAACTGTCACAAATAAAAAACTAGTTATTATGATTTTGTTTCAGTGCGGAATAATGAAATATATCAGATTTTTGGAAAGTTTGTTGGAAACAATTTTTAAGTTTAGACATGAGATAAGTCGTTTAAAATGTATTTACTTAACAAAAGAGGATTTTTTACTAACTTTTATTATGAAATACTCTAATTTCTGATGACTGACATCCACACGCATAGCCTTGTTATTCTGTCCGTTTTCACTTTTTTTTCAAAAGAACCTCAACAAATTTTTGTTTCTAGCCAATTATGTTATTAACGGTAGACTGTTATGTCAGTTTCTAAGCTTTTATCCAATTTTCATTTTCTCTCGCATTTTATTTCTCTCTTTGTAGTTGACGTGAGCTTGATATTCAACGTTTGATCTGTGGGCAATAACGAAACTGTAACCAGAACGACAGTAAGGTAAACATCAATTATGTTGATTAAATTTTAGCCTGTATCTCCATGAAACTAGAAATAGAAGGAATAGAAATAAGTCTGAAAAAATTGCATGAGATTTTCAGGAATACAAATATTAATTGAACAGATTTAAAAAGAAAGAGGAAATGAATTAAAATAAAGCTGCTGAGAGTCACAGAAAATTTGAAGTAGCAATCTGAACAGAGTGACAGAAATAATGTTTTGTATATAATGTTTTGTACTAGAGGAGCCGTGGCTTAATGATTAGTGCAACTGCATAGTAACCAAGAGTTTCGGGTCCGATTCCCCGAGCTGTCGAGGAGAATTTGGAACTTTTCAAAGAAAAAAAAAGCCATTGGTTGGCGTCAGGAAGGGCATCCGGCCAAGAAATTCCTCACTGCCAAATCAAAGTCCCTCTGAAGGGCACCGTCTGAGCCTCAGTTGCTGCGGAAAAATGACGTTAAAACTAGAAAAAAAATATATATAATGCTTTGTACTACTACTACTACTACTACTACTACTACTACTACCACCACCAGTACTACTACTACTGCTGCTGCTACTACTGCTACTAGTACTGGTACTAGTTCTACTACTACCACTACTAGTACTAGTCCTACTACTAGTACTAGTACTACTAGTTCTAGTATTACCACTACTACTACTACTACTAGTAGTACTAATATTAGTACTAGCACTACTACTGAGAAAAAAAAATGCAACTTCAAAGGCTTTCTTGAAATAAGCAAATATTATCCCTACGTGATCCTCATCGTCAAGCCCAACTTTCCATTCTTTAATAAAATAAAGAAGTAGTCCTTTTGTACTTTTGCCTTTCTTAAAGCCCCGTTGCATTGAGTGATTTAGTCCCATTATTATCAAATGAGTGTCTATCTGATAACAGATTTGACCATCTAACAACTTGGTGATAATTCACAATTAAAAAATTGGTAAATATTTCTCTTTGCTCCTCTTTTCCCGCTTTCTGAAGATAGATTATAGCCTCGTAAGTTCCTATTTTTCCTGAAATTACTTCTCTGCAATACATTTTTGGATTTTATATCTAATTCCTGGTTTGGCAGGTCCTCGTACAACCTCAAGTACTTGCGAACCTATACCGTTATATCCAGCAGTTTATCGATGACCTACATTTCGTGGCTTGTGGTCCAGTTTCAAGTAGGTGGTGCCTTCAAGTAATATTTCAAGTAGGTGGTGCCTTCAAGTAATATTTCATGTAGGTGGTGCCTTCAAGTAATATTTCAAGTAGGTGGTGCCTTCAAGTAATATTTCAAGTAGGTTGTGCCTTCAAGTAATATTTCAAGTAGGTGGTGCCTTCAAGTAATATTTCAAGTAGGTGGTGCCTGATCACATAACCCATGTCACACCCATCAAAGACACCGTTAATTTTACCGGCTGGCTTTCTTCTACAGCCATGAAATAAGAATTCACGAGTTCTACTTTGTCCGTATCATTAATGATTAAACTTTCATTCTCATTCCTCAATAAATACCAGGGGTTTCTGCGTAAAAAATAAATACGTGTTACTTTACACTATCGATCAATCTTAAATCCACTTGACTTGCGTCCCCTTATCCCGGCGTCTTGGTCCAGTCGAGTTTTTACGAAAAATCTTTCGACCAAAATGATAGTGATCTTTTTTCGATAGTTCTTCATTATGCTCGTAAAATTACCTCTGATAGCTGCATCTTTGAGTTGTTCTTTTCAGCCATTATTTTTAGCTTCTCGTATCATTTTTGTTATTTTATTTCTTCATTTCTTGTATTTGTGCTTGAATAGAATATTTCCTTTGCTTCCTTGCAATTTCATGAAGACCTTATCCCTCTTGTTCATAACCCTTTTTATGTCTTTGTCAATCAAGGTAGTCCCTTTTACATACGTTTATTGCTCTTAACTTTGTATCTTTATTAACAATATTCTTGTAAAGGTTCTAAAACAGGTAAAATATGACATTGAAATATTTGATTATATTGCAAGTCCACCATGATACACTCTGTGTTGGCAAAGTATTTCATATTTGGGTTCTTCAAACCTTGTATGAATTTAGATATTAGCAAGAATTCATTCAATTTCAAAGTTAGTACAATATATACCAAAATATTGTCAAAAACGGGAGGCTAAAATATTGCCGAAGTTGCTCTTTTTCCCTCTTACTAACAGTAATACAAACTCCTCTTCTCCTACTACATTTTTCAGTTCTTCAAAGACATTTGGATTCAAACCTGCTAATCAGTTTTCTATCTTATTGAAATACTCAACATTACGATTTTTAATTAAGGAGTTATTTAAACCATTTTGCTGTATTCAATTGAATCAAAGCCGATTTTAATCGCCCTGACCTTAAAATTCCGAGCATTGATCTTGTGAGATATTTCCACATGGTACCCAAGTTTGCATCGACTTCAAATTACTTTCCCCTGATTTTTTAAAAACGATTTCCAATAAATCGAACATGAATATTTCATAGGTCATTGTTTTGTTTCTATATCCCTATAAACGAAAAGCTGGAGTGACATGTGTCGGATTAGGGAGAAAGAACATCCTTTGTTAATAGAATATGAAATTCGGCGAAGTTTGAAAAACTTCGGTCAACTCAGGTGATTTTTAGTCCATCCAGCAATGAGATGCATCCCTTTCGATGTGACAATCCACATATCCTATTTACAATACTAGTACTGTCCCTATACCCTCTTACCAGAGGCAATATACAGAGAAAAACACTGATTTATGATTCACAAGTTTGACCTCACGTTTAGCGGCAAAATTTCCATTTAATCAAATTTTAATTCCCAACCTGACAATTCTTATTTGAACTTTAATAATAATCCATTAGATATCCAAAATGCCAGAGGAAATTAAAAAAACAAAGGCAAAAAGAATTGTGGCTTTTTCTTAAAGAGACAAAATGAAAGATAAAAAGACAATTTAGTAAAAAAAATCTATGTGCTGGTGGGCAGTAGGTATTCCATGACTAGCGGTATTACAAGGTAGCATAAAAGCTAATTACGGTTCAGAACGATTTGTGTCTTTATGAAAAATAATAACACATGACAATAACCATATCCCTATCAAGCTGACGCCAGATTGGGTGGATTGGCATACCTTAAATAGCACTAATGCTACCCCAAATAATATATTTGACTATTTTTACTTTCATACTTCGTCCAACACATGCTAGCATGTAAACCGGACGTTAAACCGAATATGATGATGATGATGATGATGATACTGACTCTAAAAATCAAAGTTATGCAAACCTAAACGATAATATATTATTGAATGTTCGAACATTTTGAGGTGTTTAAACTTTTTAGACTTAAATTTAAGAACAACAAAATTTCATTACTCCCAATAAATGGACATCTGAAGGCTGATAGAAGATTTCAGAATGTCAGTAGTTTGCTTACTGGAGAAAAACAGGCAAAAAGAAATATTTGTCATTTGAAGAACTTTTAGTCCCGAGGAGAAAAAGGTGATAGAATATTTCAAAACAATCAATCATTTAATATGTAACTTATTAATGCATTTCATTCTAAAATGTTGTGAAATAAGGCTTTTACCTGTCAATTTTTGGAATAAATCCCCTTGCACGTTTCTTGGAGTAAATGTCATCCATTCTGTCTTTAAAAATAATAGAAAACATCCGGTTGTTTAAATGATTGTCAGTCATATTTTTCCGGTGCATGACTCTTTTCGACCCATTATTTCGGCGAAATTTGACCTTAATTTTCCCTACAAAGTCCCAGTACGGTGGAGGTTTTAGGTTGATCACAAACATTTTGGCGCCTTTGGTATCAACTATCGGATCCACACCAATTGTAAGCTGCAACA
>RDPX01000010.1:5427380-5437958 GCA_003991215.1 Morbakka virulenta
ATATTAGCAAGAATTCATTCAATTTCAAAGTTAGTACAATATATACCAAAATATTGTCAAAAACGGGAGGCTAAAATATTGCCGAAGTTGCTCTTTTTCCCTCTTACTAACAGTAATACAAACTCCTCTTCTCCTACTACATTTTTCAGTTCTTCAAAGACATTTGGATTCAAACCTGCTAATCAGTTTTCTATCTTATTGAAATACTCAACATTACGATTTTTAATTAAGGAGTTATTTAAACCATTTTGCTGTATTCAATTGAATCAAAGCCGATTTTAATCGCCCTGACCTTAAAATTCCGAGCATTGATCTTGTGAGATATTTCCACATGGTACCCAAGTTTGCATCGACTTCAAATTACTTTCCCCTGATTTTTTAAAAACGATTTCCAATAAATCGAACATGAATATTTCATAGGTCATTGTTTTGTTTCTATATCCCTATAAACGAAAAGCTGGAGTGACATGTGTCGGATTAGGGAGAAAGAACATCCTTTGTTAATAGAATATGAAATTCGGCGAAGTTTGAAAAACTTCGGTCAACTCAGGTGATTTTTAGTCCATCCAGCAATGAGATGCATCCCTTTCGATGTGACAATCCACATATCCTATTTACAATACTAGTACTGTCCCTATACCCTCTTACCAGAGGCAATATACAGAGAAAAACACTGATTTATGATTCACAAGTTTGACCTCACGTTTAGCGGCAAAATTTCCATTTAATCAAATTTTAATTCCCAACCTGACAATTCTTATTTGAACTTTAATAATAATCCATTAGATATCCAAAATGCCAGAGGAAATTAAAAAAAACAAAGGCAAAAAGAATTGTGGCTTTTTCTTAAAGAGACAAAATGAAAGATAAAAAGACAATTTAGTAAAAAAAATCTATGTGCTGGTGGGCAGTAGGTATTCCATGACTAGCGGTATTACAAGGTAGCATAAAAGCTAATTACGGTTCAGAACGATTTGTGTCTTTATGAAAAAAAATAACACATGACAATAACCATATCCCTATCAAGCTGACGCCAGATTGGGTGGATTGGCATACCTTAAATAGCACTAATGCTACCCCAAATAATATATTTGACTATTTTTACTTTCATACTGACTCTAAAAATCAAAGTTATGCAAACCTAACCGATAATATATTATTGAATGTTCGAACATTTTGAGAAGGTGTTTAAACTTTTTAGACTTAAATTTAAGAACAACAAAATTTCATTACTCCCAATAAATGGACATCTGAAGGCTGATAGAAGATTTCAGAATGTCAGTAGTTTGCTTACTGGAGAAAAACAGGCAAAAAGAAAAATTTGTCATTTGAAGAACTTTTAGTCCCGAGGAGAAAAAGGTGATAGAATATTTCAAAACAATCAATCATTTAATATGTAACTTATTAATGCATTTCATTCTAAAATGTTGTGAAATAAGGCTTTTACCTGTCAATTTTTGGAATAAATCCCCTTGCACGTTTCTTGGAGTAAATGTCATCCATTCTGTCTTTAAAAATAATAGAAAACATCCGGTTGTTTAAATGATTGTCAGTCATATTTTTCCGGTGCATGACTCTTTTCGACCCATTATTTCGGCGAAATTTGACCTTAATTTTCCCTACAAAGTCCCAGTACGGTGGAGGTTTTAGGTTGATCACAAACATTTTGGCGCCTTTGGTATCAACTATCGGATCCACACCAATTGTAAGCTGCAACATAAATGTAAATATAGCGGGGATTATCCCATTCGACTTACAGAATTCCTGTGCCTTTGCAACGAAGTAAATTGATGAGAATTTGTTTTTGATTATTTTACTGTTCTTTTCCAAAGCATGTATAGTTGTAATAACCAGCATCTAATTGTTTTTTTTATTTCAAGTTATTCACCTCAAGCTTCTATGTTTATCTCTAAAGTCTCAACTTGTTGATCTCTTGGATCCTCTCACTTCTGTGTGGTCTTATTTTTGGAGGTATTTTCAATTTTTCACGGCATCCATCCGCATGATGCTAATGCACCCCCTTTTCAATTTAATATCCTTTATCGATCTTTTTTATGTCATTTAACAGATTCCCATGTCAATTTTTTGAGAGGAAATAGAACAGAAAAGGCAGTGCGATTGGAGCCTTTGTCCTCTGTTACAGACTGTCTTTTGCTGCAGGGATATACTTACGTACTTAGTTAGGCCTGGTCCCGACCCGAGCCGCTGCAACATTTCCTAACTACAGCTTTTCAGATGTTTCTATAAAGCATGAACATTTTTAGTTTTTCTACTCTAGTTTTGGTCTTCCCCTTGATGATAGCCATAACATCAAGAAGGATGGTACTTCCTTGGGGTGTCCATACAATGACATGATAACTTTATTTTTCTTGCTGTTTTCTTCACAGACGCCCTTCTTTTCCAAACTTTTAGTCAGAGTTCAAGTTTCACTTTTGTGAAAGAATACTGATTTTACCAATGCCAGAAATATACGTAAGTTTAGAAAAGGAAAGAGATGATTTCCTAACTTTGTTAAATTTATTGCAAGATTTCTAATCTAAGGTTTTTCTAACTTTTACGTCAGTGTCAATATTGTCTATTTATGCTACTAAATATTTGAAATTTACAGCCTTCTTAACGACTTGTTTGTCAGACGATTTAAAAACTGTCTCTTAATCTTGATTAAAACTCAAATTCTATCTAATTAGCATGTAAATGTAACCGATTTTTTTCAGTATTGTGTTGGAGGCGATGTAAGAAGTCTTGCGCTTGTTCAATTTCATTTGTTACCACTGCCATGTCGTCAGCAAAGTCCAGATCGGTTATTAAATCTGGGTTGTGTCATCTACTTGGTTTTCTTCGTGTCTCATGACATGGTCCAACATGATGATAAAATTGTAAGGAGCAAAGGGTATCTTCTTTAGGACACCAGCAAAATATTTCGAAGAACTCTCTGTCTTCATCTGGAGTTAAGACTCTTGCTTTCGTACCCGTATACAATAATCTTATTGCAGAAATTCTTTGGTTTGGTCAGCCATATGCTTTTGGAATCTTTAACATCTGTCCTCTAGGTATGTTGTCAAAAGATTTTTAAAAGTCGATGAAGACCAGTGTTGCCTTTAGAGTTCCCTCCTTAACTCCTCCTATACGTCATCTCAGAGCTATGACGTGAGGAGTTTTGGATCTTTCAGGTCAAAATCCATTTTAGTTTGGTCTTTAAGGTGGGCCAACTTTAGGTTGAATTCAAGTAAGAATCATTCCGTTGATGAGTTTGGTAGCAATTGAAGATAAGGACATTCCCCGGCGGTTGTTCGGCAAGCTTAAATTTTCAATTTTAGGCATTGGTATTATATCACTTTCTTCCAATTCTGTAGGCTTTTGACTATTAACAAGAATGTTATTTGCAAAACAGATTACAATATCGCTGACATCACATCGTTTTAATTCACCAAATACACCATAAGGTCCTGCTGCTTTCTTCTCTTTTATTTCTTTATATTTATATTCAGAACTGGTGGTGTTCCGTCTGATACCTAATTCACTTTCATCTAGGATGGTAATTCTAGCCTTATCTTCATATGTTATCTGTCCTAGTTTACCTAACAGTTCTTTAAAATAATCAAACCAGTTTTTCACTCTTTTTTTAGTTTTTCAGTCTTTCCTTTGAAGATTGCTCTCTTCGTTGTTTTCCTTCCAGTTATTTCATTAATTATTTTCCAGCTCTTTTGATTGTTATTAGTACTATTTTCATGTTAAATGTGTGCTACTTTGTACTTAAGTTCATTACCAAATATAGCGTTGTATGCTTCCTCTAATGGTTACTTTTTCTTATTAAGCTCTCTTGATTTTTATCTGCAGGATTTATGGTGTAACATGAGTAAGTAGTTCGTAACGTCGCTTGTTGCTTTTTCATTACTTTATTTCATCTTTTGCTGCTTGGGTTTCACCAGAATCAACTCCTTAGCAGTTTTCTTATTTGCTGTAATAAAGTGCTGATATTTGTTATCTATGGTTTCTCTAAGTTCAGTTTGCAACATGAAATATCTATTATGAAGTGGCACAGAGCACCTATTTTGTAACTATTGGTTTGACTTTAGTGCAGAACAGTCATAATTATTGGTTCTCGGTGTAGCTGGTTTAGCCCTTAAGCTCAGTCTAACTTTCGCACTTACTTCACGGCGAATTGATCCAACCATTGGAAAGCTTGAGAATGCTTCACAGGCTGTCTTTCCATTTTGTATTTATTTATAGTCAATTTGAGATTTAAGTTTATTGGTTTCAGACATTAAGTTGAACAGTTTCCCTCGTTTTTTCTGGAATCTGGTGTTAACAATAGTTAGATTAACCTCTAGTGAATAGTCTAAAAGACGTTTTTCATTACTACAGTACTTGTTTTCTCGTGAAAGGTGTCGAGTGCCTCTTTCAAAACCCAGATGTGAATTGCAGTGAACTATAACAAATAATACAATATGTTTCAGGATGGTACCTGTAATGTCACTTAATTGCCATAGTGATCTGCTGCTTCAATAAAACTTTTTACAGGTGCATAGTGTACAAAGACAGTAGTTGCTGGATTCACATCGAAGTGGGCTATTAGTATACAATTGTTGAATGATATTATTTCAGCTAATGCTGCTGACGAGGATCTTTTGATCAATGCATCCAAGTCCTTCGATTGATACAGTATTTGCATTCCTGATTGCGACGTTGTTATGAATGTAGCATTTTCTTTTTCATTATATTCCACTGGATCCTCGTCGATAAGCTTATGATCTAAAATACCGAGAATATTAAGTTTATTTCTGTTAAAATGTTCTATTAATCCATCAGGATTACTTTTAGTTCAGTTAGTTAGTACATTCAATACTGATATACAAATTCGTTCGACGATATCATATGTCTTTTCTTTAAGACTGTGCGGGCTACAATGTGACTGAATTAAAAACCTTCCTCGTGTACTTAAAGAACATTAGTTACCAGTCTCTAAAGAACAAAAATAAACTTATGCGTGCATCGTCTCATGTTCATATTTGACAAAAGATATAATGAAACCTTTCTTAAGATTTAAAACTTTTCAACTTTTCCCTACAACTTGTTTCTATCAGCTTGTTTCTACCATTTCCCTTCCAGGAGGATTTAAGGAAATAGCTTCATTAATTCTACCATCATTCTCAACAGCAGCAGGGTGAGAATGGAATTCAGGGAATAGTATAGTAGGGGCTTTAACTCTAGCGCTGCTGGTAACTTGAGTCATGATTGTTTGAGCTTTTCAACTGTTTTTACTATCAAGGGTTGTGAGTCATCTTGAAGGATGCAGTAGCAGCGATATCAAAAACACATATTGGAGATGACATCATTTTTGTATGGTTTGAAAGTTGCAGGTAAGCATCAACTATTTATCTTAACTACACGATTCCAGCAGAAAGACTCAAGAAAGTGGGTCTGTCTCTCTCCTGGGGGATTATACACAAACATGATTGACTTGATACTGTCAGAGGGCGCTGGTTAGGCTCAGTCAGAAACTGCAAAACCTATCAAGGTCCAGGCATTTGTCCAGACTACAGCTTGGCGATATGCAAGTTCCAACTTCGCCTTAAGCACAATCATCATAAAAGAAGAAGGAAGAAAGCTGAGATTGAAGCTCTACAAGTCCCAACAACAAAGCAAAGATTCAAAGATGCCCTTCAAAAGCAACCGAACAACTCCTAGGAACCATGTCAAGAAGCCAACGTTGAACAGCACACCAAATATATCTATGTTGTAATCGACAAAGCATTAGATCAGCCTATGCTACTTTTTCGCAAGCCAAATAAGCCCTGGATCTTCCATGAAACGCTTAAAAGGTGCAGCATTTCAGGGAAATGTATAGGCTGGTTTGCAAATCTGCACATGATGACAAGAAGACCTGGCAGGACAGGAAGTGTCAAAAAATTCAAAAGAGTTTACAAGAAGAAAAGTTTAGGAAGACTTACAGCCTAATGAAGAATGTTAATCGAAAGTGGAACCCCAGGCAGCGCTCCATCAGAAACAGCAGTGATGAACTACCAATCGACTGACAAGATTTCACAAAAATGTAAAGAGTACTGCAACGTGCTTTTCAGGCAGGACCCAAACGAGTCTCCCTTGGCTAACCAAGCTCTTGATCGTATTGCTCCTACATCTATTGAAGTAGAGCAAAGCATCCTGTCTTGCAAAGTAAAGTAGCCCTTAGAAACCTCTGGAACGTCTTGATATCTTTTTGAGTCTCTTTGAAGCTGACCGGTGTGCTGAAAACGTGTACCTAAGTCAAAAAGCACTTGTTCAATGCGCTGGAACATTGGGGGACTGGTTCCAACAGGAGAAAGGAGTCAGACAAGGCAACCCATCTCTCCATTTTTCTTTATCATATCTCTCGAATGTCTGATGCAACCTTCTGAAGAGGCATCTGAAGGAGTATTAATCCACGGATGGAGAGCCACCAGCTTGAGATACGCCGATGACTTCGGTCTCATCAAACCATATGCTGAAGGTATCCAGAGGAGTCTCGACAAAGTCAGTGGGGAGGCAAAAACCTATGGGCTTAAGATCAATGTCTCCACGACCAAGGTGATGGCGTTGGGTATCTCTATGAAAAGTGATGAAGAAAGGTCACGTAACGAGGAAGTGACTGAGCGAGTCAGGGAGTTTGACTACCTCGGGAGTCGAGTCATAACAGATGGCATGAGCACTACAGAAATTAGGCGCCTAACAGCTCTTGCCTATGGCGCACTCAGTGCACTTGAAAAGATCTGGAGAAGCAAGGACATAGAAATTAGAACCAAGATTTCAGTCCTTTGCTCTTGCATATTCAGGCTTTTATTCTATGCATACAGAACTTGGACTCTTTGAGATGAAGACTGACAAAGGCCTGAGGCATTTGAACTTTGCTGCTATGGACATCTTTTGAATATCAGATGGTTCGATCGAATCACAAATGACGCAGTTCTGCATCAAATACCTAAATGTGATTGCCTGAAGCAGACAATTAAGTTAAGAAAGCTTGGCCTCTTTGGTCACATCTGCTGTATGGCTGATGGTTGCCTGATTAAGACAGCAGTGTTTAGGATTGTTGACGGGAAGAAATGATAGGATATGTGAAGTTAAAAATTACTGTTACCACAGGAGGGATCATTACTTCGCATATCACATTCATAGTAGCAATAAGTCAAATATAGACGGTACTTTGTCAAAACGAGAAAAGAATGCCGTCTACCACTAAGAATAAAAGATATTTAAATGAGGCTAGTCTCTTCTTAGGTTTTATGACCACACCTGAACTGACAAAAACAGCTGAAAAAAAATTGAATGACAACACTAAACAAGTACATAATACATAAAAATTTCTTGCTCTTAGAAAAGTGTTGAATGTAAACTGTGTAAACATGTGTAATCCACAAGCCATCTTTTATGCATCAAAGCACGTGTGTTCAAATGTCATTGGACAATAAATAGGTCAATCAGGATAGCGCTAAAGTTCATACCCAGAGCAAACAGGCATACTATAAACCTCTTTCGTTTTAATCTGTCCTTTCATTGATTTCCTTGCTTGTTTGTAATGATTACTAAAGTACAAATAGATCCGGATGTGTCTTTATTTGTTTGGTTAACACAATGGATCATCAGGTATGTATTCATACATCATCAAATACGCCTTCCGTTGTTTGTCGACATTGCGCTAAAATCCAATATTTAAGAGTTTGTAAGATCAGTTTTTCGTTATCTCCCTCCATCTTATTCTGTCTCTGGCTTGTTGTTCTAGTTTTGTATCTCCAATTTTTGGCAGGCCTTTCTCTCTTAATTGTGCATTAGTCATTGAGATCCAGTTGGTTTCCGCTTTGCCTCTTGGCTTCTTTGTAGTTTTCAGAGCCTCCGCAAGGGTCTGTTTTTCCGGGATTTTTTCTGGCAGGCGTAACATGTGTCCTAACCATCTGAGTCTTCTTTCTCTTATCTTTTCGCTCCATTTCTTTACTTTCGATCTTTTATATAGCTCTTCATTCCTTGTTTTATTTGGCCATTTTATATTTAGCATTTTTCTTATGAGACTTCTTTGGAAAGCATCAATTATTTTCTAACAGTTCTTGGTCAGAGCCCACAGTTCGCTATTATATAGATATATGCTTTCCACATAGGTGTTTAAGTGTCTGATTCTTGTTCTGAATGATAATTTCTTATTTGTAAGCAGGTATTGCAATCGAAGAATTCTATCAAGAAATAGAAGAAGCCATCAGTGTGGTGCCAAGGAAATACATACTGATAGTACAGGGAGATTAGAATGCAAAAGTTGGGGGGGGGGGGGCTACGACGAGGGGAAATGAACTGTTGGAAAACATGCGCTAGGTGAACTAACAGCAGGGGAACCAGACTATTATAGTTTGCCAAAGAAAACAACCTGGTGATTGCCAACACANNNAAAAAGAAATGAAAAAAAAAATAAAACACAACAAAATAAAAAAAAGCATACACAGGGAGATTGTGAGGAACACGTAAAATATTCTCATTAAAAGTATGGACAGCAAACCCCATGTGTTGTTGAGACCATCTTGCTCAAAAAAATGCAAGCGCCCGCGTAGGTGTGCCAAGCGTATATATTATGATGATAGATGGGGGTAGAAGAGACAGGGGGTGGGGGGGGGGGGCTACGACGAGTGGAAATGAACTGTTGGAAAACATGCGCTAGGTGAAACTAACAGCAGAGGAATCAGACTATTATAGTTTGCCAAAGAAAACAACCTGGTGATTGCCAACACACTATACCTGCACAAGCCATCAAGAATGACCACATGGCAATCTCCAGGCAATCTATACCACAACCAGATCGACTTCTCTTTAATCAGAGAGTACTATCAATCATCAGTCAACCTAGCTAAAACCCGTACATATTCTGGTGCTTGTATCCACAGTGACCACGACTTGGTTCTGATGACCATAAAGCTAAAATTGAAGAAGATGCAAAGCCAACCAGAAGTGAGAATAAAATGCGACTTGGGTCGGCTGAAAGATCCTGAAGTGTTAAAGTCATTTCAGGCCCAGCTGGGAGGAAAATTTGCTCCCCTTCTGCTATTAGATAAAGCCCCACAAGAGCTAACTGACAAATTCACCGAGACAGTCTTCAAAACTGCAGAGGAAACGTTAGGCAGACGAAAGCCAGTCCGACAACCTTGGGTGACAGAGGAAGCACTGAGAAGTTGCGATATACGAAGAAAACTAAAAAGTAAACGACATCACAGCAGAACAGCAGAAGAAGAATTCAAACAGAGCAATAAACAGATGAGAAAACTTTTGAGAGAGGCCAAAGATGCATGGATCAACAGGTAATGCGAGGAAATCGAGAACTGCATTAAAAGAAACAACACAAAACAAGAATATGACACCGTAAAGAAACTGACGAAAAGATCACGCCAAAAAGCAAGATTCGTTAACAACAAAGAGGTGAAATTGTTGACAAAGCAGGAAGAAGTCTGTGAAAGATGGAGAGAATATTGCGAAGACTTGTACACCACTGACTTAGGTGTAAACGAGGATGCACTGGAATCAGTCAGTCAAATGAAGAAGTTGAACCGGAGATCCTGGAATCAGAAGTTGAAGCAGCTATAAGAGCACTGCGGCCCAACAAATCCCCAGGGATTGATAATATACCTTGTGAATTATTGCAGGCAGGAATGTGTGAAGTAATTCCTTTACTCACAAAGATCTGCAACCGGATCCTAAGAACAAAGCAATGGCCGAAACAATGAGTGCAAAGCATCGTGATCCCACTCCACAAAAAGGGAAACGCGACAGAATGCTCCAATTATCGCACGATTAGCTTGATTAGTCACCCAAGCAAAGTCCAACTGAAAGTACTACTTAGCAGACTGCAGCCAAGAATTGAGTCTATCCATAGTGATGAGCAGGCTGGTTTCCGCCCAGGACGCAGTACTGTAGAGCAGATATTCAATCTTTGAGTGCTCATAGAAAAAGATATCGAACATGGCCTAGCAGTTTTTGTCAATTTTATCGACTTTAAGATAGCTTTCGATAGAGTTTGGCACGAAGCACTGTGGAACACAATGTCAAAGAACGGCATCCCTCAAGACATAGTACACCTAGTTGCTGAGTTATATTCTCAAGCTGAAAGTGTCATTGCAATCGAAGGTCAACACAGCTTGCCTTTCAGACCAACCGTCGGCGTAAGACAAGGCTGCCTACTGTCACCCAGTCTATTCAGTGTCTACCTAGAACAAATAATGACAGCACTGGAAGATTTCGAAGGAACTATAAAAGTCGGAGGAAAGCACGCTTCGCTTCGCGGACGATATCGCATTACTGGCAGGTACCGCAGAAGAATTGCAAATACTCTCAGACCGTGTTGATAGAACTGCAAAAGAGGTAGGAATGTTAATAATCGCTGAAAAGAGCAAAATAACGGTATTTGACAAAGACAACAAGAATGAACCGATAGTGAAGTTGAATTCAGAAGAATTAGAAGTTGTGAATGCTTTCAAGTACCTGGGATGTACGATGACATCAGACGGAAAGTCCACCAAGGAGCTCGAAGTAAGGATTGCCCGTTCTATCAATTCTCTAACGCAACACAAGACA
>RDPX01000010.1:5439444-5462739 GCA_003991215.1 Morbakka virulenta
TTCGTCTTCGATGAAGGGTATCCGCATTGGTTTTGGTGTGATATATGGTATTTCCATCTAATCTTTAGCACTTTCTTCCTCATTTTCTGTTAGGCCTTCTTCATTTTCTACTAGTATTTCCTCTCTACGTTTATCTCTTCTCATTTTTCTGATGACCTTTTGCGTCTTGGTTGAATCATTTTGACATTTTTCTAATTCTTCAATGTTACTTATTGCCTTCTGGTTTTCTTTTTCTTTTAGCTTCTAATGTATTTCGTTTAGGATTTTGTTTCTTGTTTCTTTCATTTCCTTCCTTTTCTCTTTTGATGTTGTGGCATTTATTTTTATTATTATTTCTTCTTGTTTTTCTGATAGCTTGCGAATATCTTCATCCTTGATAAAGTTTTTCCTTCCTTTCGTTTTGAACCCTAGTACTTCCTCCGACGCCTCAGTGCATGCTGTTACTATGTTGTTCAATTGGTCTTGTACTCCTTTCTTTTTCTCTCTTTGCTCTACTTTCTGGTTTCTGCAATTCTATACTTTTCTCTTGTTGTGAGGTCTTGTGATTTGTCAAAGTCAATTTTGTTTCCTTGTGATAGTGCTGGCTTCAGTTTTGTCCAGTTATGTCCAGCTTTGCCATCACTAGACGATGGTCTGAGTAGGTGTCTGTGCCACTATATGATCTTGAGTCATTTAGGAATATCTTGTGTTCTGATCTTATCAGGATATAATCAATTTGATTTCTCACTGGATTTTCATTGTTTGCTCTTTCTGGGCTTTCCCAGGTTGTTCTGTGTGCCATCTTGTGATTGAATATGATGTTAGTGATAAGTAGTCCATTTCTACTTTCCAGGTCTAGTAGGTGTTCTCCATTGTTGTTTAATTTGCCTTTTCCATACTTTCCTATTACTTTTATGTATTGTTCTTGTGGGCTAACAGTTTTTGCATTGAAGTCTCCACATAAGTGTACGACTGATCTTTTAGTTATTGAGTTTATCACATTTTCTAGGTCTTGATAGAACTTTTCTCTCACTTCTGGATTTTTTTCACTTTGGGGTAACGTTGGAGCATAGGCACAGATGACAATGAGCTTTCTGGCTTCTACATTCAGTGTTGTTGTAAATATTCTGTCTGTTTTCTCTTCAAAAATTGCTTTGCATTCTTTTCTTTCTACTATCCCAACACCGTGCTTACTATTTGCTGTGCATGCTTGATATAGATAGTATTTCTTACCACTGTCTGATGTTAGTTCTTTCAATTTTCTGTCCTTTATGAGTGTTTCCTGTACTGCCAGTGCATCAATTTTGTATTTTTCCATGTCATTTGCAAGTTGGCGTAGTTTCACATCATTTCTCAAGCCTCTACAGTTTAAAGTCCCAATCCGGGTTTGATTCCCTTTTCTCTGTGATCCTAACCTACACATTGTTTTAGGTGCTTTAATTGATCTGAATCTCTTGTAATTTTGGATTTTATTTAGACATTACTCCGAAGAGTTTTGGCGCGTCACCGACCAAATCCAAAAATATATTCATTATGTATTCATACAGGTAACCAATAAAATGAGAAGCAAAGGTCATATCTTTGTACTTTGACACATTTTAGTAACCATAACTACGGCCATTCCCATAGTAACTATGGAAATATCCGTGAAATGTAAATGAAATAATGAAAAACAAAGGTTGCAATGCTAGGAAGATAAAAAAGGACAGAAAATTTCAAAAGATACATAACCTTTTAATCCGCATACAATTATATGTTAATCTAACATATGAAGGCAATTTAAACAAAATGAATCCTGCTGTTAAACTGAAAACTGTAAGTTAATAAAAATGATTAAATCACGGAGATACTAAATGCTGGAACTTTAATGAAAAGTTACCAGTGCATCATGTTCTAATTACATTAAATTAGGAAATAAAATGTTTAAAACAGTATCTCCTTCGCAAGCTCGACCTTTAACGGTGTTGTACTTGTATCGGCAACTTTTGTAGACAAAAATGATGTATTCAACAAAGAATCCAGCATAATATAAATAACGACTTCAGTGCTATGACCTTCTTCATTTGATGCGAGTACAGGTTCAATAACGGCTGTGTCAGAATGACATGTCATGTCATACACATATTTTTAAGTTGCCCTACTCGCACATACTAAGTTCTCTGCCATAGTCAAACTTGAGTCAGCTGTACCCTGATCTTCTTTTTACAGTAACTGGTGGTGTCACGTGAAAAACACTACACCCCTTGTGGCTTTAACACTTTTCAAATACATGTTCATTATTAAGCCACGAAAAATATAACGACTTTTTTTCAGAAACAGTTCAATTTCCCTTTGGGCTTTTTTCGCAAATAGCCTACAGTTCTCTAAAATGTGATTTGTCAAATCACAAGACATACGGATGTTTGCAGCATTATTTGTCATATTTTGCTTCTCAGTTTCGCCATATACTATTTTAGAATAACGGTTTTTAAGCATGTTCTTTTTTTTGGATGACATTGAAATGTACTTTTACGAAAGGTCATTCTCCTATTTCTGCTATTTTCCTTTTTTAACATCTAATTTTTTATGCACATTGTATGGAAATTTATACAAAATAGGATTCTGTCCTGAAAAAGAATTAAGTATCCTAAAATCTGCATAAGAGTTTTTTTGTTTTTCAGTGATCAATTTTGATGATGATATTTAATAAGTCATATAGACAATAATTTTCTGACGTTATCACTGTCGTCTTAAAGAATAATCCACCACCTCAGGTTCATATATGTCATCTTACCTCTGCCTTACAAAATCCAAAGCATACATAGACTCGCCATGATTAGCATTCTGGTGATTACAAACAGTTACGTCCTTAGCCATTTTGTCTATTTAGCATCAAATTAACTTGTAGAGATTTTGTTACTTCCGAAATAATACCCCCAGCTTATCAGACACAATAAGGAATTATTTTTTCCATGTACCGTTAATATATGTTTAATTAATAAACACAGAGAAGCGTCATGGAATACTTATTTGGGCAAAAGACCCAAAAGCTTTGTCTAAAAAACTACTTCTAGCCGACTTACTTCTGCAAGCAGAACTTTTTTTACTTTTAGAGAATGGTCTCTAATGTCTCAATGTTCTATACCGCACTAGTACGATACGCTTTATTATCAACCATATGGTTGTCATTGTCATGCAAATTAGAGTGTGAACCAGCAGACAGCAAGCCCAAAATATTTACTAACACATTTAGAACCGTCTTCTACAATTCTAATGTGCAAAGAAACTTTCCCACAAAGACAGTCTTGATTTGATGATTCAGAAATACTCCCTTCATGCTTTATTTTATAAATATCAATGTCCAGTTCCTGTTTTTTCCTTTGTACTTCACCATGTTTTTATTTCATTTCTTTTTCTACGCGTATCGTTTCTTTTTGCAGAACAGCCTATTTCTTCAAAATAAATAGCTCTTGTTTCTTTAATCGTGATGAAACTTCAATTATTTCCAGTCGAAGTGTTTTAGATGTTGGTAAGGAAATCGTTCACAATTGTTTCCCAGTGTAATCATTCTTACCACCATATTGTTGTTGCTTTTTTGAAGAATTCACTTTTTGTCTTTTGATTTAATTCATCAAAACTTTCTGTTTATATGAGACTGCTGTACAAGGTCTATCTTTTGATCTTGTTGGTGCCAATGAAGTTGAGGTGCACGATAGTTCAGTTAAAAACTAACAGACGGCAAAAATTCTGCCCGGTGATTATGATTTAGACAAGGATATGAAGGATTCGTGCATCTTTGGTTACGCAAATACTTCCCATGGTTTGGGCATCTGCAGCATATTTTCCACAAGTAAACAAGTGTACGCTGACGCCTTTGTGTCTAATATGTGTGGTGGTTTTAAGCGTAGCAAGAAAAACCAAGACAGATTCACACTCAAATTAAAAATGAGGGTTGTCATTTATCTTACAAAAAATTATGTCATATGAAGAGATGCAGGGAGCCAGGAGGTGTTTTTTTTCTTTTGATACCTAAAAAATTCACCAGCGCGTGATGGACGACACTGACTGGTTGCAGGACGAAGAAAGATATTTTTATTCCTTGGAGACCATTAATGCCTGTAGTTAGTTGATCTGAGTTTACGTGACTACAGTTTCTTGCACCTGTGTTTCAGAGATCGATTAACAAGTCACCATGTCAAACTCTGGCAGCTTCGGGGTTATAGCTGGAGAAACCCTCCTTCCTTATCCCCAATCATATGTGTGTAGTGTTTGCTCCGAGAACAAAGGAAACAACTGACAGATGACAACAGAGGTTCAAATGTGTATCCAAATATGAGATTTTCCGGTATGTCTTGACTGAAATCCTCTGTACACAAATTAATCAAACAAGTGGTATTGACATATTCAATGGATGCAACGAACTTTGTGGCAACAAGAAGAAAACGAGAAAAAAGGGTTGTTTGTCACCTTGATAGTAACGTCAACCAAGAAATGACGAAAGTCTAAAGATATTAGTTTTAGTTTTCTCAAACACTTTGTCATATAATACCCCTCACATTACTTTACAGGAGGTAAAAAAGTGCTTCTGAAAATGTACAAGGCATTTGTAATGTCTGCATCGAAGAAGGAAATAAGAAGATTCTTTTGGTGCCTTTTGTCATACACAGAGGCGGCGCAACGATATTTTTCTGAGTAGGGACAAAGACTGAAGTAGGAAAATTTTTAAAGGCCAAATCTTCTATTTAGGCTAGTTATGTGACAAAAGCCCTATTGTATACAGAATAATTAGATAAAGATTTAAAAGGAGCAGATTTAACAAACACATTTCTTGATTTGTAATGATGCACGAAGGTATCTGTGTTAGAAAGTGTTAAATTAATCGGTAAAAAGTTTAGTTACTTATCTCACCAATGTTGGTATTCGCACTGAATGTATTGTAAAACGTTAATTAAATCAGTATGAAAGCTTCCTTTATACCAAGTTATTGAGAAAAAGCCAATAATACTAACTTTGTCAGAAAACCCTTCTCAAGACAAAAAGTGCTTGTGAAACGTGACGAGTAATCTAACTTTAATTCTGGATAGCCTATCCAAGTATCTGTACGAGCTTAGACAACATCGTAATTTCTATGATAGTACCATTTTCTCAGTATAATTAAATTTATGCTCATTGCTTAAAGCATACATTCAGTTAATGTTGTTCTTGTCTACAGAACAGCCATTACTTTAGCTCTTATTCAGGTAATTCTAGTTTAGATCAAGACAAATGCTTGATTTAATGAACATAAGCATTAAGAGTTCCAATCGATCATATGCCATAGTAGCCCTCTGTCTGTTTTAACTTTTCTATAGTTAAAAAAGGAATCTTCCTGCGTTTGCATATGTGAACTGAATTGCTAGCGGTATTTCAATGATCATGGTCAAATTCATGAAACAATGAATTATTGAGAAATGCCCAGTAAAGGTTAATCAGCTTTGGTTTTGGTATTTCCTCAGTTCCTCTTTTTATCTTTGCCCTTAGCTAGTAACCTGTTTATCGGTACCAAAAGTCATGAGTCTGTCTTCCCAAAAATTGAGCTGATCAAATTCTGTAAGAATATTAAAAGGGAAAATATTGTTTTTGTGTTAAATGTTGAACCCGAGTTTGCAATATTTGCTGATGAAAGTGCTGACATATCTGGAGTGAAAATATTGTCATTTTCTGCACGAGTGTTTGACCAACTAATTCTGGTAGTATTATTTTACAGGAATTAAAAGTTTTTCAAAATAACTTAGTTGTTATTGTTTATGTTTACTAGCCACGGCCTAGAATATGAAATGTTGAGGACCGAATAATAATGACAGCCAATTCAGCACCATTAAAATACATAAGAAGTTTTACAAGAGGCATCAGTTCAGACAGAAAAAACACGCCAAAAAATAAGAGGTTAATTGGTATTTCCAAGGTGGCAAGAATGCTTTGACCTACAGAAATCCATCAGATAACTCTTTTCGCACATACTTCAAAAGATTAAGAAAAGATGTTCGCCAGGGGGTGTATCCAAAAGAAAACCACAAACATTATCCCAATCATCAAAGTCATACCTGAATAGAGTACGATGAATTGAAGCCTCCTGAGCTGCAGCACACGTCAGTGCCAAGTTCAACCAAAACAACAACATTTTAGATCAACCAAGAGAATACCCATGCAAAACCATACAACTTTCAGGGTTTAAGATAAAGAAGAAAGGAAGATTACATAGTACAATTAGAGTGCGAGTCGCAAAGTGCAAGGATTAAATATGCGTGATTAAAAAAAAGCGAAGTTGTGTGTCTTAGTACCCACTGCACTGTTGCCACGAGAAAACCTTAATCAGTCTTCAATTTTGAAGTCAAAACACAATTAAGACTTCAAGCGATTTTTACTCACGAGCAATGGAAGAACTGTTACGAGAAAGGAGAGCTTAGTCATGCATTTAATTACGAGAGTCATTACAGCACAGAGAAAGAGAGGCAATAATATTGAAATGATTTGCAATGTTAGGCGAATTTTAAGCATAAGAGGTTTAGCGTTCAAGCAAAGATCACGGATGTTAAAAAAACACAATAGTGAATGGAGCTGGTGATATAGAATCTGGCTTATGATCATGCTCACTTAACAATACCATGTTTAAATTAATATACTGACTAGTCAAGGATGGTCTCCTGCCTGTCGCAAGCAACGGTTTTTATATCTTTTCAATGTTCTAGGGGATAAAATGGCACAATGCAGATCTCAAGAGATTGTGTTTGTCATGGTTGACCTAAATGCTAAAGTTGATGAAGGTAATCAAATGTTGTAGGACCACATGGCAAACGAAATGATTGTGGAGATACCTGGATTCAGTGGTGTGAAGGAAATAACCAGATGATCACTAATACGTACTTTTAACATCATCCCAGACGTCTATGGACACGGAGAAGCCCAAATGTTTGATTCAGATTCAGAAATGCTGTCACACAAGAAAAGTGATACCAGGCGCAGATTGCAACAGTGATCATGCTCTATTAGTTGCTTCTCTCAAGCTAAAATTGAAGAAACTGAAAAGATCAAAGAAGTTGATTCGGCGAGACCTAGACCAACTGAAATCCAATGGTGTGAAAACGGCTTTCAAACTTCAAACTTCACATGAAAAATTATAAGGAGAACAACAGACCAGTAGACGACTACGAAACAAATTTGTTCGGGAATTAGTAAAGCTACTGAAGAAATCATACCTCCTCTAACAAAAAAGAAGAAGCAGGAATGGATGACGGACAAGATTTTAGAACTAATGGAAAAGTGTAGAACAGTAAAGAAATGGTTAGAAGAAAATGTCAGATTAAAC
Source organism: Morbakka virulenta (assembly GCA_003991215.1). Lineage (NCBI taxonomy): Eukaryota > Metazoa > Cnidaria > Cubozoa > Carybdeida > Carukiidae > Morbakka > Morbakka virulenta. The sequence continues at coordinate 5,446,748 of RDPX01000010.1, forward strand.
AATCATTAATCATTTGTAAAAATTGGAGACTCTTTTTTTGGAGGATTCAAATCAAAATTGAGTTTATCTGCTTATGACTATTTGAAAGCAATACTTTTTAAGTAGTAATAATGGAAGAATACCAAAAATGTATTTGAACTTTGCTTGCAGTAGTGAAAATGTAGTACAGTTTTATCGTTCAAAATATGAAAGATTTGTCAACTAGCATAAGGCAAAAATGTAACTCCATAGTGATACAGGAAGGAGCCTACTGTAACCATTTCTAGTATTTCTGTTCACACGTTTACAGGTGATCATAGTGGCTCACAGAACCATTGCTCATACAAATAAACCATCTTCCGCATTTCAAATGGTTCAGCTTCTCAAACGACGTATGAAAACATGTCTTACACCCACTGACTTTGATGAGACTATATTAAATTCAACCAGGTCAATTCCAAATTTTTTTTGAAAATTCTGAACTTTATGGACTGAGAGGAAGCCATCGTCAGGCTCCTGGCGATGGGAGATGTATTTCTTGAAGCGTAGCTCAGAAAAATCTCACGACTCAAGACATGATAAAGCTTTTACATCTATATCAAATTTTTTGTTAGATCATATATTATATGACGAATTTTAAAGGTGAAATGCCTTTGAGAAAATATGGTGGGTTTTCATTTTAAAAAAACTTCATGCATACCGTATTTTCACAATAAATGGCACCTTCTGATAAACGCTGCAGTACAAAAGGCGGTGCTTATTAGAAGAAACAGAGAAGATCCCAAGTAACACACAACTACTCAGTCTGTTCTTTTATCATTCATCAACACCATAATAAGGATAGTTGTTAATAGTTTCCTTTGAAATAAAATTTTGTTCATTGATTCGAAATGAATAACGTGAATAATAATAAAGAACCATTTTTATAGACATTTTCTTTGAAAGTGTAGAAAATACTGGAGGTAAATCAACGCCAAATTCTCGTTTGCACTTCCTTGTGACATTTGAAATCATGCGGTTTTCTTCATGTGCTTCAAGAAAAAACTATAAGGCTAGACATATCAATTGGGACTTGGCCAACAAGGTGCTTGGTATCTGGCTAGTTCCAGTGGTAGTTGGATGGATATCTAATGGTTTCTTGTCTACAATCAAGTTTTCCTACCATTTTTTCTCCCGCAAGTAGAACCCAGACATTTTTGAGTAAAGTTGTCGTCGTATCATTGTTTCAAACTTTATTTGCTTGGTAAAACAGCTCATATTTCAATATACAAGTTGTTTTCGGTATACTGACTGATATCGATTTGTATCCAACTGCTTCCTGCTTGTTATAGCTCAATGTGAGTAAGTCAATAATTTTGAAATAAATTTGTTAAATTCTTTGTTTAAAAGGGTCTTCTTTGTTAAAAGATCAGGTTTAGGTTGCAGAAAAGACGGTACTGACAGAGAATCAGTTTCAACCAACAGATACTGAAGAAGAAGATGCAGGTGAAGTATTTCATATTTTGGACAAAGACAGCTGTTAAGACATTGATGTTAAAGTATGTAGGACTGATTTTGTTTTATTTTTTATCAACAACAAAATAATATTTGGTTTGAACTAAATGGCACTCTACAAGACCAGTTCTGCATAATGAACAAACTAGTAACTAAAACATAGATCAAATAAAAATGTAACCTGATTATCAACTGAAATTGATACGTGCAATCAGGCTTTATTATCTGCCAAGTTCAGTGTTAGAATCTGTAAATCATGTTTAGTAATGACAGCTAATAGAAAATATAAAAAATGATGAGTTGTGTGATGAGTTTTAAACTGTTACAAAACAAAATGCTCAATATCTGTGAGGAACTTGAAGAAAGAAGTGAAGAGAACGTAATCACTAAATCTTGAAAATGTATGAAAGAGAAATACAGCTGTCGGGACTGAACATCTAAATAATCTACCAAATAATTCTATCAGACAAGAAGATTAAACGTGAAATATAAGCAGACAAACCCAAGCTACGTTATCAATCATCATTTTTCACTGTTTTTTCGTAAAGCTACCAAGAAGGTAAGAAAAAGTCTTATGTGCTGTATTGACAATAACAGGCCCAAGCAAGCTAACATTAGTTTATTTAAACACTTTAGAAAATTCATTTTGAAGCTCATGTTTTCACTCTGGGAATACAGAATCCAATCAAACTCTTAGAAAGGTTGAAGCACCGAGTTCAGATTCTATTAAAGCTGTAGTGTTGAAAGACGGAAATGAAAAAATGAATAATTTATTATAAACGATTTTTTTTCAAAATCAGCAAAATACATTGTTTTTTCGATAGATATAGTATTAAGCCCTGCTCACAAAAACGAAGTAAACCATATCCAGCTAGTCATCGGACCATGTCCTCTTATAAACATTAGAAAGAGTCTACAGCCAGATACTGGTAAAAAGAATTAAAATACTCAGCAAGGATTTTTTGTCAGTGAAAGCGAGTTTAGACTTTGAAAAGGGAGAAGGACAGTAGATGATATAAAAGAATCAGTAGCATAATAAATAACATCACAGGAGAACTTTAAAGAAACACGAAAATGTGTCTTTTTCATTCATAGAGAGCAAACTACATGGCTCGAAATCCTAGGTGAAACTAGAAGATATTATATCTGCCATGTTGTATCGTACTATTGCAGCTTCTCTGAATTTGTCAGGCTAGAACAAATAGGTTTTTTTCTAAGAAGTCTAAAGCGAAAAAGTCTCCTGTAAGTATGTTGGATACGGAGACTGTCCGCCTTCGGTCTGCAGTATTAGTTAGTGCCAGTCCCTGCGTAACATGTAGCGTGAGGCGATATTCAGCAGGGATGAATTGGAGAATCGAGTGCAATATAATGGATGGAATTTTTGAATATATAACTATAGTTTATATGCAAAATATAATCATTTTTATAAATTTTGATGTGGTAGTACTTCTTTACTTCTCACCCTAATACACTAAGTTACAATATAGGGATGCTTGCCCTAATTATTGATAGGCCTAACATATCCAGAGAAGAGCTACAGTGAGCCTATGATACGTGAGAAAGTGCATATTTTTATCCCACTGTACAAAAACCAGCTTATTAAGGAACTTCGTAGAAAAGGTAAACTGTATCTCTTTAGAAATGGCTCTACAAGTAACAAGAGTAGATGTTGGGTGTTTGTATTAGTCCTCTTCAGAAAGCCGAAAAAAAAAGCATGATCAGCCTGAATACTAACTCAAATACATTATATTTATAAACCTTTAGCTCTTTCTATTGGAATTTATACCTCTGAAACAAAGACTTTGACAACACATGATGTAAAAATACTGGTAGGTTTTTTTAATACTGTGTTTAGAACAATCGTTGTAATGGCTAGAAGAGAGGGATATTATCCGAAAATTAAAAAAAACACAAGAAAACAAGAAAAAAAAGAGGAGCCAGTAATTCCATGTAATTGTAAATAATATTATCATCACCCAGTAACAACGGCAAACAACGGCATTCTCAACATGAATTATTTTTTGTTAATCTGCCATATTAGCTCCATTTACCTCGTTGGTTTTGAAAAAATGCGTCGTGCTTTATGTTATTTAGCACAGCTTTACCTTTTTCCTGTCGAAAAAGAAAAACAACTCTAATACTTTTAATTGTCGTGAGAACCACAGACCAGTTGGAGACACCCTTTGTAAAACTACTACGTAACTCTGCCTTGCAAAGTACTGTTTGCACAAAATCCCAACAACTTGCAAATTTGAATATAGTCAGCATTCATGATTGTCGATGCTATCAATAGACTCATGATATTATTTGTAATGGATGCCAAAAGAGAAAAAGAATGAAGAGGTATCAAGCCCATATGACTGAGTATAAATACCAGATTTGCGGTAGAAGATTTGGCATCAATCTGAACACTGAAATTTGCTCTTTATCTTATCGGATTTTTAAATATTTTATTTCTTGCTACTAAGCCTTTTCCCCAAGAAGTATATGGGAAAATAGAGGATTATCCAGACATACACAATAAATGATATCTTTAAATGCCACCAGAGCTAAAGTAACACACTTATTATTTTATGTACAACACCAGAGTAATACACATGGTGTCTTTCAGGTTTCTTTCTACATATTTCCGCTCTCTACACCATATTCACCCAATTTGAAGTTACCGCCATCACAACGTATATACTTTTCCTCAAACACCATCATTTCTAAATAAAATCGTAACTGTAAAAAACGAAATCACAGGAAGTGAAATAAACGTATCCCAAGAAGCAATTGTGGGCAGGAAGCCTCGTACTGGGAACCACTCAAGTATCCATAGTGCAAACATTACTACACGCACACCACAAGAAAAATAAATTTGGCGTAGTCCAGATGTCATACCTCTCTGAATTTAAAGTCTAATTCACTATTTAGAAATACGAAAACATTAGAAATTTATAATAAAGTCAATCTCCTTGCAAGAGGGATTATATTTATTTTATTACAAAACATATTAATTCTCTCCGCCCTCTGTCTGAAAAGAAAAATCTGATTAAATGCTTGTGTAGTACTTTGATGTTACAATTTGTCGATTAAAATAAATTGTGAAATTCAACTTAACCTAAATTTTTAACATAAAATGAGTAATTGAATACATACTGTAAAAGACAGATTAAAATTAAACAAAGGCTAAAAAGAACAAAAACAGAAAATAGTAACTTAAAAAACCATAAGGCATCATCAGTTGTTTACCCTGCTGAAATAAATTTGAATTAATTTATTTGTTATAAACGAGTCGATCCATTTTACACTGTTTATCATCGTTCCGTAATTTTTACTTTTAATCGTTACTGGGTTTTACTCCAAGTAGATGTTTCCTATCTTTATTCGTTTTTCATTAATAATTGTTATCAGTGCCATTAAGACTATTTCAATATTGCAGCCGTGATTATTAATAGCTCACGTTGCTTTGATACCGAGTTAACATTTATTCTATTTGTATAACTCTAGTAATAGCTGTTATTATGTTTTACAAAATGCTTTGTTTTTTCAGTTCGTAAGACTTTAAGAATAAAAAAAAAGCTAATCGTTATGGTCACAATTTAATGATCTCAAGAATCAAACTGCCAGTAAACATCGTTCTTTATGGACAAACTCCCCAGAATACCACAGCTTGATGTAGAAACAAATTCTTAAACTTCCTGGAAAGAATACAAACACAGGTGGAGGACGGTGAGCTGTTAGCTTGCGATGGAGATACGATGGCAAATAAAGTTAAGACCCCTACCAACTCTGTATTTGTTTGTGTTTTTTGAGTACATTAAACAGTGCACCAGTTTTGCTTGTCCTATTAATAATTTAAATGAAATATACAATTAAGCAGAAAAAGAAGTTTTTGTAAGGCATCTGTATAGTACCAGAAAACAACAATCAGGTAAATCTATTAATGAGTTTTCATTAGCTCTTTGAAAATGAAGCGTGCAAAGGTTCCTTAGAGAATAAAATTGAATTTTTAGCCGCCATACACTCAATCTTTATTAGACTCTGATCAGCTTAAAGGGAACGCGTATACAATGTCGAGTGCTCATACTGCAGCAGTCGTGAATGAAGATAATGAACGAGCACATACTGGCAAAAATAACATTGGACAAAGTATATAATAATCTTGTTGTACTTGCAGAACGTAATATTAATTTTTACACTCTTCCTTCGGTTAATGTTTTGGAAAAAATCTGTTATCCATAATATTTGTGGAGGGATCTACCTTCCTAAGAATATATGTCCAGCAAAGGATAAAATATATATTGCGTGTAGTAAACAGGGTCACTTTTCAAAGGTTTGTAGATCAAAACGTCAAATTACAGCAGTGTTAGTGGAAGACAAGCCTTGTTTTGTTGCAAAGACTTTTTTGTAACTTCAAGCACTTAAGTGAATTTCTGTCAAGGCTATTATCATTTGTAAATCTGTACCAAATGGCTGAATTGCTACATGCAGTTATTAACAGCTTAAAGAAAAAGAGATGCCATGTCCTTCCAAAACGTTGGCTGTCATGCTTTTTTACAGAGACCTGTCCTTCGCTATTCTCAGCATCTCTATTTCACTTTCCTCGGTCCAAGATGATATGCTTTTCATAGATGCTATCCGTCTACGTCCTCTATCTCTTCTTTCACATATACTGGCTGTAAGAGCCAAGTCCTCCAGTCCTTCCTTTCTGATCACATGTCCTAGGAAGGACAGCTGCCTTCTCCTGATGATTGTTAGATTTTTAGTATTAAATGTAAAATTATACACCATGAAAAACCTCTTGGATTAAAGCTTTTAGGAGCAAAATGACTCTGTTACTATCATTTACAGGGATTAGCAATTAGGACTTCCTTTCAATTTTAATGAAAATGCTTTTACTTTAGCAGAAGCTGCAGTTGATGAACAATTTCTTTTTCCAATTCAACAAAAGAACTCTAAGCCAATTGTAACTAAATTAGAAAACTTTCGCATGGATGCAATTGCATTGCATTGGATTCGTGCTAAACTTAACAGACCATTTATTAAGTAGTAAATATTAAAGCTACAACAAGATGGTATAAAAAGTGAGTAAACCCCCTTAGCGTGCTGTTATGAAAGAATAGGTTGAAAAAAAAATGATGTGCGTTTTTTATTTTCAGGCAATCAAAACAAAATATTGTTTTAGATGCATACCTTTTTTCCTAGAATAAATGCGTTGGTTAATGATTTTGCAAAAGACAATGTATTTTCCACTTTTGGTCTTAGAATTACATTCTATCAAATACTAATAAATGAATTTGATAAAAAGTATATTGCATTTGAAGTAAACGATAAGCTTATCAATTTTGCAAGTACCTTTCGTTGTTATTAATGGAGTTAACTTTCAGAGACTAATGGGTGAACTGACTGAAAAAGGAAATTAAAGTACACATTTTCTTGTCTCGATAACATCACAGTAACAGGGTCTGTATGGGAGAAGCATTCTTATTACGTGAAACGATTTCTTGAAGTCATTAAAAAGAGAAATGTAGCACTAAACTACAGTAAAACAGAGCGGCCAGTTTCCAAAATAAACACCTTTAGTTACTGTCTTTGCAGTATACATATATATAAACCCATGACGACAGATTTTACCCTCCCCAGGAGCTACCTCCTCCAGCAAGCATTATAAGGGGCCTTCGGTTTGTTCTGGTCGTCGTGGCTAATACCAAAATATGCTAGGTAGGCTCGCTTCACAAAAGTGTTAAACTGCATTTTGGTGCATTGGTATGCTGTAACTTCCACAAATGTAACAAAACTGAGTTCAGATCGTTCAAAAACAAAGAAGGCCCTATCAAGGTCTGATAAAAAAGACTGACAGTTGTCACTGCTAAGACCTTTTTGTCAACAATAAATATTTCAACTTGAAAGTACTCATATCAATCAGGAAAGTAATAGTGTTTGTGCACAAAGCTATCCAGAGAAATTGCATTAATTTTGATTGTTTTTTTTCNCCGGAGACCACGAAAAGCCTCAGACTTATTTGCTTTAACCATCCAGAAAAGTTCCGCTATATAAGTTTCAAGTTTTTCATTGAAGAAACAAAGACAAAATAAAACTTATAAATTTCGGACAGTGTATATATAAGTGTTATTTTCCGTGCAAACTTAAAGACCAAGATAAAAATTAGGCTTCACGTGTGTGCCGTGCAATATGCTGCGCAGGAGTTACAAAGTGGTAAAGTGAACACAGGAAATCAATGGCGTTTGTTTCGCCCATGATAAGCCGTGTGCCTAAAGTGCGTTATTCCGATTGCTATTTTTGTTTAGCAAATACGTTGTTTATAACGAATGTGGATGGGAACTAAAGCCTGTTCCACAGGATGGGGAGGAAACTCTGGAGAGGGGAGGAAACTCTGTTCCTCCCCTCTCCAAACCCCGCAGGTTTCATGTGTAGAGGCGTCAGTTCCGATGGTGATTCTGACCAAATTAGTAGCAGTTTTGATTGTACATTTGAGCTTAATATGGATTCTATACCACACTTATTAGATCAAGGAGAACTTAAGGACTGTGTTAAGGATTAACGTCTGACAAAGGAGAAGGTTGAGCTGTTAGGTTTAAGATTACAATAATGGAACTTCCTACAGAGTGGAACCAAAATAATTTCTTGGCCGGATACTCTTCTTGACGCCAACCGATGGCTTTTTCTTTTGTAAAGTTCCAGAGTCTTTTCATCCGCTCGGGGAATCGAAACCATGCAGCTTCACTCACCATTAACCCACAGTTCCTAACAGTAGTTGTCTCACAATTCTGGGAACCTACAATTTGAAGGTCTACATAGATAGCCTATTTATTTTGACTTCAGTTGAGGGGTTTTATAACTTCCCTAGTCATACATAATGACCAGCGGAAAGAGAGAAATAGAGGTTATTATTGTGAATGGAAACGCATTTCAAACTTTTCTTTAAACTGTGTTTTAATAATTAAATTTTAAATTACACCATTGTTTCTATAATAGACGTGGGTACTTCAAATGTTTTTATTGTAACTTGTAGGTCTAATGGGAGTCCAAGATCTTTGTGCATCTTGGAGTTTAAGGTGATGATGGCTAAAAACCAGAAGTATACCCTGTACGAATAATACTGATTACATTGTTGTTCTTTGGGGTTTACATATGTTTTAAAGATCTAAAGCAAAAGCCAACAACTTGGATGGTTGTTTTGAAAGATTCAAAGCCACTTGCTAGATTGTTCAACTCTGCTTAATTTGAGTGCTCTGAAATACGTAAGTTTGAATCAGTGTGTCCAGCCCTTTGACTTGTCTCTGATTTACTGCCCATGTACTTAACTCGTAGTTGGTCGGTTTTGGTGGAGCTCTTAAAGCTCGAGATTGTGATGCTGAACGGATGACTTAGATCAAACAATAGTATTTAATTTTATTCCTCATTTCCTGCTTTATCAATGTGGTAACGTATGTGGAAACCAAAAACAACAGTTACTCATGTGGTTTCTCGGTTCTCGCCATATGCAAATCGTCCTTGCAGGTTTTGAAGACTATAAGGGGCCTTCGGTTTGTTCTGGTCGTCGTGGCTAATACCAAAATATGCTAGGTGGGTTCGCTTCACAAAAGTGTTAAACTGCATTTTGGTGCATTGGTATGCTGTAACTTCCACAAATGTAACCAAACTGAGTTCAGATCGTTCAAAAACAAAGAAGGCAAGGTCTGATAAAAAAGACTGACAGTTGTCACTGCTAAGACCTTTTTGTCAACAATCAATATTTCAACTTGAAAGTACTCATATCAATCAGGAAAGTAATAGTGTTTGTGCACAAAGCTATCCAGAGAAATTGCATTAATTTTGATTGTTTTTTTTCTCAATTGAATTTTTTTTACTTTGGAGATCCATGATGCAATTCTCCTTTGGTTTTACTTCGAAGAAAAAACAAAAGAGACATTAAAGAAAAATCAATAGTCATTTTTTCCCCCAAACACAGGCTGAGAAAAATAGCTATTACCAGTTTATCTGGTAACTTGGACTTAAAGTCTAAACGTTTGCCTCAGAAACAGTCAACGTCAACGTCAACATCTCAGAATGAGCTTTCCCCAAGAGAAAAAACCTACGAGCACATGACCATGGGTTAAAATTTTAAAAACAACTCAATGAAATAAGTAGTTTACAAATGACAAATAGCAGACAGCAATTAAAATCCTAATCTGCTTTCTGTTGAGTTTCATCAAGTCCTTAAGGGGGGACTAAGCTCCCCTGGGGAAGATTTTGGATGGCTTGGGAGAAGAAAGGTGATGTGCAATGAAATGGAGAGGAAATAAGGTACATTAAATTTAATTTATAGAAGTTTTCTTATCATTTGTCTGCTAATCTCAAAAAAGGTTTTGTGATTCAATTGCTGGCTGTGATTAGTATGTTATTCACACCTTCCTTGCAGTTTAATAGATCATCAATAGGTTTTCTGCTGAGTTTGATTTTAAAACAACGAATGGCAACTGGTACCATGGAGTGACTGTATGTCTTAAACAGATGATAAGGAAGAGAAAAGCTTAAATAAATTTAATTGTCTCATTTTGACGACAACTGGACTCAGAATGTAAACATAAAGTGCAGTAGCGATTTTAGTATTTCAGTCACGACCTATGTGCTCTTCAAAACTTATTTGTGAATACATTTTTAGTTGTGTTTGCTTTTTATCACTTAATAATATTGAAGCGTCCAAGTCAGCAGTCATTGAATTCAAGTAAGAAAAAAAACCTTCTTCTCTACTCAATTGATTAATTGAAATACAAATTAATTCCCGATGCAAAGGATGGGAATAAACCAAACTGCTTACTGCGAGATAAGAGCCATGATTATATTAAACAACAAGAACTTGAAGAAAATCTGACGCTTGTTCGCGCTGAGCATGCTGGAGAGCCAATTGACGTCGAAAACGAAGTAGAAGTCAATAGAAGCTCTGATGAAGGGAGACGTATCGGAGCAACAACGTGGACTGGTAATGAGTTACTAATTAAGTCTTCTCTTGGCAAAGAGAGCCCGACCTCATAAAGATGAGGAATAATTGTTGAAGCTAGCGTTAGAGATCTGCCTTAATACCATGCAGGATAAAAAACAAGGTCAACAAGAATTTTCCAATTTGACACTTAGAAATGACCTACTTTACCACCGTTTCGTCAAGATGTCTGATGACATTGAACTCCAGTTGGTAAAAATTCAAGGGACAACAAAGATTTCCCTCGCACTCGATGAAACAGCTGTCCGCAGTAACGAGGCTCTGTTGATTGTCTACGCTCAATTTCATCACAATTCTAAATTTGTTAAAGAAATGTTAGTTTGCAAATCATTGCGAACGACTTCTACAGTTCAAGACTTTTATTAGGTATTTGAGGATTATCTGACTGAAAATAAAATTCCAGTTTAAATATTATTTTTACGGCAGTGGACAGAGCACTGAATATAACAGAGGCACCAAAACGGTGTTTTGATACTTTTAAAATATGACAACTCGGTATGTTGACCATTTACTCCGTCACACATAGCAAAAATCTGTCCGCTAATGACCTCAGTATTGAACTTCATCAAACTTTGAAGAACATCATCAGTGATCAATTTTTTCAAAGCCGACCCCAAAATTGAACGACGTTTCCAAGTGTCATATCAAGAATTAGAAGCGGATTATATCAGACTGCTACTGAACTCGCAGGTGCAATGGTTGTCAATGAAGAGTTGTCTTACAAGGCTAATCGCACTTTTTGATAGTGTGGTTGATTTTAGTAGTGTTCGAGAGGTTTTTAGGTTTCTGGTTTCTGAAACCAAAAGTCTGATTTTAACTTAGCAGATATTTTTAATTTTGAATGCCTCGAATGAAGAACTACAGAAAAGCAACATTATCACCCATACTATAAGGCGAAAGTTTGTGCTTTCATTTGCAAATTATCTCCATGGATTGCAGAGATATTCTGATGAGATGTGTCTCAGTTTACAGCAATCCTCAACCAGTGAAAACGTTTTGAAAAAGTATAGAACGTATTGAATCATTTTCCTTCTTTAAAGTCCAGTCACTAAAAAGATCATTCCAGTGATTGTGACAGTATCGGATTTTTGTTGTACATATTTTTACTTTGCCGATGTCATTCAATGGCATGGTAAAAATGCTGATTTTGTGAGTATATATCAAGGACACTAGCATATTCATTTTTTATTCACTATTTTTAAAGCTTTTTGGGGAGGAATGGTAGCATCCAATAGTAGGCAGAAGGTTGAGAAGCACTGGATTACATAATCAAGTAGTTGTTTACTCGTGCAAACAAGAATCTTTGTGATTTCATTTGACAGGGTTTTGATTTTCACAACAACAAACTGTCAGTCAGTCTGTCATTCAGTCAGTTTTAAGGTAACTTTCTTGAGAATGGCTACATTCGTCGTCGTGAAATTCATTACAGAGACAAAGGATGTCTTCATCATTGACCTAATAGAGCACAATCTGCGTTATTTGCACCGCGATACTCGCTACCCACCACTTTTTTCGTCGAGGCTACTGAGTGTGCCTAAATCCCTGTTTTCATGGAGCTGAAATGTAATGGCCATATGAAAAATGAACAATCTACCCTTCAGGAGGTTCTCTGCTGTAGCCTCGACCACATTTTTGGTATTAGGGGAAAACTGACAAGATTTGGTTATTTTAGAGTATAAAATTACGAGAGAGAGAAAACCAATAAACAATATGACTTTTTTGTATGCAATAAACATCGTGGCATAAATCCATTTAAATTAATCAAACCAACAGCGCATTTATCATTTCATTGATAATATAATTCGAGAAGGATTTTCTCATCATCAGTTCTGAAAGCATATAAAAACAACTTAAAACTATAAAATATTACAACTAAAATATATACACTGCTCTGTTTCGACATTNATTTGACAGGGTTTTGATTTTCACAACAACAAACTGTCAGTCAGTCTGTCATTCAGTCAGTTTTAAGGTAACTTTCTTGAGAATGGCTACATTCGTCGACGTGAAATTCATTACAGAGACAAAGGATGTCTTCATCATTGACCTAATAGAGCACAATCTGCGTTATTTGCACCGTGATACTCGCTACCCGCCACTTTTTTCGTCGAGGCTACTGAGTGTGCCTAAATCCCTGTTTTTATGGAGCTGAAATGTAATGGCCATGTGGTGAATAGACAATCTACCCTTCAGGAGATTCTCTGCTGTAGCCTCGACCACATTTTTGGTATTAGCGAAAAACTGACAAGATTTGGTTATTTTAGAATAAAATTACGAGAGAGAAAACCAATAAACAATATGACTTTTTTGTATGCAATAAACATCGTGGCATAAATCCATTTAAATTAATCAAACCAACAGCGCATTTATCATTTCATTGATAATATAATTCGAGAAGGATTTTCTCATCATCAGTTCTGAAAGCATATAAAAACAACTTAAAACTATAAAATATTACAACTAAAATATATACACTGCTCTGTTTCGACATTCCGTAAACAAGATAAAAATTCATAAATCTTTTGCTCATATATAAGAATATTTGAACAAAGGAAAGCTGCGAAAACAAGTCATTAAAGAAATCAATTGAAATTCGAACCATACGATATTTAAAAAGAAAAAAATCAAATAAAAAAGTAATTTATTCCACTGAAGCTTTCCGTAGGGTGAAAGAAGTGACATAATTATTCTTAAGAGTTGGAGAAATTTTATTACCTAATAATGTAATTATATAAACAATATTTCCAATTTATATCATATTTATGGTGTGTGCGCGCGAGTGTGTGTGTGTCTATGCCTGTGCCTGCCTGTCTATCAGTCTGTCTTTGTTTGAACTCTGGCTGTTCGAGAAAGTTTGCATGCTTTGGCGTGACATTTGGCAGAGAGATAGAGAAGATCAGCGAGTGACCTGAAGGAGTCCGTTGTAAGTGAAGCCCAGACTGCAGCTTTAAACCACTTTATGTATTTCCTTTTTATTTCCTTATATAATTTGATTAGATTTTATGGTTGTAAGGAAATCATTGATTTTCTTATAGAGAAATGTCCTTTTGTGAAGTACAACTGAAATTTAATCAAATTAAACGAATATTGTTATTGTAAATTGGCTTCTGAACTTGCAAAACAGATTGTAAATCTTCCTAGTTATAAAACTGCGCACACTGAAGAGTTTGTTCTTTCTCAAAGATCAGACTTTAATATTCCGTCCAAAAATATGGTACTTTGGTGGATTTTAAATACTTTCATGTACTTTTATATACATAGGAAACATTTTATAGCAATTCAAAACCTACGACTGAACTTAGTTGTTGTAATTAGCAGGTCAGACAAAGAAATGGATGTAGCCATCTTAAACCAAAATGATTACGTCAACACATCTATGAACGACAAGATAAAGTTTAGACACAGAGTACGTACATGTCCTTATCTATCCATACTATGTGATTTAAGTGTCTTTGGTTTGTCAAAGACACCGTCAAAATGGATGCGAAATTCCAAACCATTTTTCAAAGTTGAGACAAGAAATACTTTTTGATGTTAATGATAAAAACGTAGTCATCTGGATCTCAGTGCTTAAAAATGTACAGCCTGTTTAAATTTCACAATGATTGGCCCTTTTCAACGCCAGCTGGCAAAATGCCTTCAACAAGTACAGTACTAGTACTATGCTTTACTTTCTGTGTTAGTGACCCCTCAGACGATCTAACAATTTTTTTTCTGTATATCTTTGAGATAAAAAAATCTTTATTTTTAAGTAAATTTTATTTACAAATGCTGCTCCAGGTGATTCAAATGTGCAGTAAAATGTTGTATCACAAGTTTCAACGAAACTAGTGGCGCATAAACTAAAAATACACAGACCTAGCAGCTTCTTTCAAAGAGGCCTGCCCAAAATAAAATTGAAAATAATAAAATTGATTAAAAAGTCATTCCAAAAAATAAAATAGTGTTATGGATGTCAGTGAAATGGGGTGAATTTAAAAGTACAATGTCAGTGAACAGGTACTTTTATCAAATACTCTGAATAAGGATGACTATCACTTTTTATATAGGAGTGCACCCACCTGGAGGAACTGCCAAACGACTTGTTTCTTTGACAGCCTATGCATTATAAAAACATCCTAATGACTTGAAAATTTGTCATTTTAATAGCAATGACCTTGTATCAAGCCCATTGTTCTACCATCGACATGTTGGTACATAGCGTTTTGAAAAGTCAAACAAATTTAGTTGCCAGATTCATAATCGTCTTCTTACTGGTCACGAAGAAATAGTGGTAGATGTTTACTCCATCCCCGAATTCAAATCGTTAGCATCTCCAAATAATTGCTTGTTGGCAAGCAGTATTGGTAATATCAGTCCTACAAGGTTGTGGATTGACAACCAGAAACCACAACATTTCTCTCTTGGTCGTTTCTTCCTGCTTGTCCAGAAATCGCATTGATATGGTTTCTGTACCCTTTTTCAAAGCAAGTCACAAAATAGAGTCTTTGCAATTAACAATTAACTCCTTGAATTCATTTGAAAATTGGACTCGTAGAGCAGTACACTCTCACTTTGCGAGATTGTTTCTCTTTTTTTCAGTGAAATCCAAGACTGTCTTGATCATCACAATGTATGTGTACTCTACTTTAGGTCTCCAGTCAGAATGGAAGGTCTCGGCCTGTTACTAAACATAATATCCCACCCCAAATTCTATAGCGGTGATCCCATCTCCAAACATTCATCAGGGTAGAACTTCCGAGATTCGACCTGCAAGGTCCATCATACAGAGTGCATTCGATTTGTAGGGTGTATCATGCTTAACTTCGTAGTTTTAGCAGGTTTAATAATCGCTCCCTTGTGTGGTATGTAAAACTTTCTCTCTCTCTCTCTCTCTCTCTCTCTCTCTCTCTCTCTCTCTCTCTCTCTCTCTCTCTCTCTCTTGCCCTGGCTGGTGTTTTTTATGACACTTTAACAAAATTGTTGCATACAACTTCAGATCATTCATTAACTTCTTCATCAGATTAATAGTATCACGAGATTTGGACTGTTTTTATTGTGTAACCCACCTTCCATATGAGTCCCTTCTCCTGCCAGCCATTTGAGATCTGTTTCAGTTGTTCTTTTAAGCTTTGGTAGACTGTTTGCTGGTCACAATTAGGACAGCATTTTGGGCGTCCAAGAAGGTAACCTCCACGTGGTGACGCCTGGATACTGATTAGCTAGGTTATCCTGACTGGTTGGTAACGAATAGCCTTCATTTTAAACTGTTCTTCCAGTACCATGGAAGAAATCGATCTCGTCGTTCATGTGATTTCGAATCTCGTTCGTCGTCGATTTGGAGAATGGTTTTTGGGGGGTTTTTTACCTTGTGCCGCCCCTGGTGGTAAATGAAAGTTTTTTGTTTCTGGTTTCTTTCCAAACCGATCTGCCTTTTGGCGATGAGGGGAGGTTTGTTTCCCGTTTCATGAGGCCGGATCGAGCTCACAGGGGTGGTCTTCAAATCTGCCTCCAGCAGCTTACACACACACACACACACACACACACACACACA
>RDPX01000010.1:5472136-5483515 GCA_003991215.1 Morbakka virulenta
TTTTTAACATTTACCTTTGAACATTTATATTTTTTTGTTAGTGGCGAATAAATACATACATACATACATACATACATACATACATACATACATACATACATACATACATACATACATACATACATACAGCTCTTTTGGACTTTCGATTTCATCAGTTCAGCCTTGAATTTCTTGAGACTTTCTCCAGGTAAACTATTATTTACTCTGACACTAAATAATCTTCGCTCCAATTCAGAGCACTTGTGAGCCAATGTGCTTTGTAGCCTGCTGAGATATCAAAACATCGATATTTTGTAGACTTTCAACCAACATTCGAACCATGTCTTCACGGGTGAGTTCAGAAATTTTTTTTGAATCAGATCACAGTTGAGTGACCATAAGCTTCTACTCAAGCTTGCGGTATTTTTTAAAGGAGTATTAATATCTGTATCAATCATTTGGATAGCCCCAGTGACTCCACCTCCCATCCTAAAATCTACATACTTTTCTTTACTGATGCTTCTTTTACCTCGGTCATTATGTAAACACTCTGATAATCCAACCAAAACATGAATAAGTTAATTCTGATGATGGAGAAGAGTTAAAGTTGTTTCTAGTAACTGTTCAATGCAATGACTCTTCGGGGGTCCATTGGTATTTGATTCCTTCAAGTGGGTTTGGTTGAGTTCGGGAACCCTTTCCTTTGAACACAAATCCTGCTTTGACCACAATATTCGGGTTACTAGACACTGGGGAAAATGTAATGATCTTTTCACATGAAAGAGGGTAATAGAAAGAGACTCATCATCATTGATGATCGATGGATCAACAGAGAAGTTGTCAACAAAAAAATTGTTGGGCTGTCCACACGTACGAAAACGCGTTCTTTTCTGTCTGCCTCTAATTTGATAGCGCTTGCTTGGCTTACATAGACTAAGGTTGTATTCAGGCATTCATTCCTGAATTTATTTGTTCAAAACAAAAATTTGTTGCTGCTTCTCATCATCGTGCTGCTTATCACGCAACTGAATCGTAAAGAGTTTTCTTGAGATTTAAACAACGGAAGTAACAAACGAGCTTACAGTAATCCACGAATATATATATATATATATAAAACCTTCTTATACTGCTTTTCTTACTTTAGATGCATGTAACAGCATTTTCTGCTTTCACTGCCTTGGCTGGTAAAAAAGGACTGCTTTAAAACACTCAAAGATCTGGGTAATATTCACCCATAACTGCAATGTTATGGGTGAATTCTGTTGCTATTTTTTGGTGGTTTTTTTTATCTTATCGTCCCAGTTTACTTCCTTTTTAAATGCTTGAGCTTCAGCATCGTACTCTTCTTTATACTTTTTGCATCATTTTCATTGTGTTTCTTTTTCAGGTAGAGAGTATTTACCACCATCTGCACGAACAAATTTTTTCGGCATCTTGAATGACTTCTTTACTTTGAAACACGTGCTCCTACCATCATTCAACAAATTGAAATGGGGAAGGAATAGCTATTACTTCTTATGAAAACCAACATTAGAAAATAAACGTTCTTTTCATTGTTTGGTGTCACGCATAAAACTAAACATTGTAAGGAAATGATTATTTTTTGAAAAACAGCAACACGTCACTTGCACTACAATAAGGTCAAGTAATTTTGAATCGTATTTGAATTAAAGGAAAACGTAACAGCAGTTACCCAAAAAAGTTTATTTACCGAAAGAAGAAAAGGCTTTTAATTCATATTTTATTCCTTGAAATGAATAAAGGAGGGGGGGGGTGATAAGCGCCGGTGGGCTGGAAAAAATCGAAAAATTAATAACCATCTCCATGTTTATTAGGTACCTAAGAGTAGCCTTTATACAAAGTTGGGGGATTTTCCTGGGAGCACTCTTCCACTTGGTAACCTTTTATCGGGAAACGCTTGAGGAATCAAGTTGAACAGGAAAAATGTTTATTAATAAACACGGTGTCACAACGTCTTGAAAAATGAAGTCATTGTTGGTCATGTGCCTGCAGAAATTTCCCGCTATGGTAGGTTTTGTTTTGAATCCCGGAGGAAACTGATCGTTACTGCGACTAACGCCAGAGAAAGAAAGTTTGGAAACGGACTGGAATTTTCGACCAATTTAAACTGAAGGAATCACAGGCATTTTATCAAAAAGAAACAAACCAAGAAATGTTAATAGAAGATAAAGTTAGTATGAAAATCTTTTCTCGGCCTTTTGGATAAGATCAAGTGTGGAGCTCTGGTCTCTCTTTGGTCGGGTCTTCGGCTGTAGGGCCCAACCATGCAGGACAGGGATCTCGAGATGCTTGAGCCTTGGCTGATGACCAATCAAAGAGGAAGGGCCTTCCTACGGAGGGTCCTGGAGGGGCGATCCGTATGTCTTGCATTTTTTGGTGTCTTGCGTGCTTTCTGTCCCACTTTTTCTTGATCTGTTTCTTCCTTTCGGGTCTTTCATTGGTGGATATCTGTGAAAGACAAAAATGGGCCCACTGTACACCAGGGGTTCCATCAATGAAAGACCCAGTATGAAAATTTTATTCAAAAGAATTGTTTGTTTATCAAACAATGCTTCAGTCTGTAGCGCCTGCTGTATCTCCTTACATCCAGTTCACATTTATATGTTGGGGAATAGGGTATAATCTAGTCTAATAAAAGTCTTATAAAAGTGAGTGCACTTTTTGAAGAAAATGAAGCCAAGCTTTTACCGATATTGTGATATTTATTTAAATAAACTTAAACTTAATCCAATATTAGAAACCACAGAGTTTATAATTTTGATATTTTTTATGTAAAACTTTGTAAAATTTAGTTATTTTAAATCCAATATCACATTTGCTTAGCTCTTTGGCTTTTGCCATCTTCTCGTTTTCTTATCATTTGTTGTATAAACATCTTTCCAGGTATTTATCACATATGGTCACCGACCAAATGACACCCACATCCCGCCTTGTTGTTCTCACAGGTCTCCTCTGGTTCAGACAAACGCACACCGAGGCGTTTCGGACCAAATAGACAAAGTTTCATGGTTGGAAACGCATTTTTCACTCAGTCTCAATACTTGTATCCGTGTAAATAAATTTCATGTTTTTAACTTGACTCTGAAAGTCTTTTATGTGCGGCAGTTATTTTTATTTGGCCAGAAGGCCTCGAAAGATACTTTACTTGCGAAATCATTAATATTCTTACAGACTATGGTTTTACCACAAGAAAACTGTCCAAATAAAATACATTTTGTTGATTGCGGACTGACAGCAGGAGCTCAATATTGAGGTTCCACTGGATGTTATCCCATGGATCAATGCGAACCATAGTCTCAAAAAACTCAGATGCACATTTGCATACATCAACACAAAATACAAGGCTCAGTGTGTTTGAGATAAATATTGAGCTGCAAGTTTCATGTCTTTTACAGAGCTGTCAAATTACCAAACCAAATAAGAAGGATAGAACATTAATATCAATTTGGTTTACGTTCATTCTTTCCACTACCAGAGACGATTTTTAAGAAGTTCTTGGAATTTTATTTCACAGTGACAAGAACTCACCATTTCGTAATCTCAACAGGATTGCAAACCCTGGTGTTGGACAAACCAGTTGTGAAATTCTCGTGATATGCAGGTTTATTGGCTGATATATCAGTGATATGGCGTGAGGATCTGATTACAGTATTCCTGTGCAGGAGTACCAAACTTCTTTTTGATTCAATCTTTAACATGGGAAATCGTAGTTGACTTGTTTTACCTTGTAAATTGGCAGTTACGTTTCTTAGAATAACTGACGACGTCAGGGCACGACTTAAATATTTGATGTTAATGCAAGGACATATAAAAAGCCGTTGTTTTTGTTACATATTTCAGAATTTCCATGCGGGAGTCTTGCCTACAGCCGATGTTGTGAGCTGGTCAGTTACAGTGGCTGTTCTGCCCAGGATTCCTTAATAATTAACATGAACAGTTAATAGTTTGTGGCAAATAATTTGCTAACGATAAAAAATATTATTGAAAGTAAGCAAAATCCACTTTCATAATGTCAGTAAAAGGCGCCCAACGAAGTAAAGGTATTTTTAAAGGGGATCAACAACTTTTCCCTGAGTGACTATTTGTATATCTGCAATGGGGGCTAAACTATCAAATACCAACCCAAATCGACAAGGCAACAGGTTTATGTCGCATGCCTCCTCAACTCCATCTGTTACATCAGATGCCGGTACATCTAGCAGTCAGTACATACAGCCCAGGGGCGAACAAACCGATGCAAACGGGACGGACAGCCAGCCAGTGACCGTCCCAGTTGTGATACAAACCAACCATGAACTAGAAACGGGCATTTCACCTGGACGAGGGAGAAGGAGGAGGAGAAGAGACCGACACGGAGAAGTCATCCCGG
Organism: Morbakka virulenta; assembly: GCA_003991215.1. Lineage (NCBI taxonomy): Eukaryota > Metazoa > Cnidaria > Cubozoa > Carybdeida > Carukiidae > Morbakka > Morbakka virulenta. The sequence goes on from RDPX01000010.1 coordinate 5,476,506, forward strand.
AGACACACTCCCTTCCAGCTCATTTGTTTCCATCTTTCCTATCGGGTAAGTTTCAGTTTTGCCTCTTGGTATTTGTGTAACCTGGATATAACTGTTGTTTCATTGTTCTCATTTGGCATTGGATAACATTGACTCTTTTTTTCTCATAGAATGCAAGAATAAAAGCCCTATCCTTTATTCTTGGATTCTTTGAGCTTTGGACGTAAGAGTAATTGCGACTGTGGAACGACCGACGATGCCAAAAAAAAATGAGCCATTCGTTCAGTTCTTTAATTAGCACCAGCTTTTAAGTCAACCAGATGACATTTAATTAAAAGTAATCCCAAAGTTACCAAGTCGATACTCACCACCACTTTGCAGTGCATCTTGATAATTCACATAGAAATGCATTGTATACTCATCATTAATATTTCGGTGGGGAAGTGCTTCAGGTTTTATTTTATAAGCAGGTGTAACAACTCGACTTTCACTTCAAAATCTAAGTGGAAAACGTGTTCGGGATTGCTACGAAATTTGGACAGACTTTTTAAAATCTAGTGATCTGTAATATTAGTTATCCATACAGTAGAGCCTATACATTTAGCTTTAAAACTACTACTTTGTGCAATTTCATTCGAATTGATACAATAATACGAAGAGCATATGTTAAACGAGGAAAAGAACGTACAAGGATTTAAATCATATTCAGCGTTTCTCATTGAACGACAGTTTTGCTCTGGAGATAACATTACCATCTAATCATACCTGGAATGGGGAACGTTTTTCACTATGTAGTATTGCAGATATTTTCTTCAATTTGGTGGGAAATTTATGTTTTTAAGTGGCAAAAACTTATACTTCAAGGCTTTAAAATGTGGAAATCGTTCTTTGAGTGTTCTTTATTCGTCTTTAAGTGCTGATACGGCAATGACTGTTCAAACTCAAAATAGCGAGATCGACGAAAAGTGCAAACAAACTGAGAAACTTTCAATCAGTTCAAACACAAACGTGAATAGTCAGGTAGAAAGAGTGTATGCTAGTGGGGAGGGCACACTAGCAGACACTCTAGCAGACAAACTGATGATAATGATCAACATCTAGTCAGTGAGGAGCCAGTGTGCCTACTCCGTTCAGATGGGGTGGCATCAGACATGTACAAGCTTTTGTTGACAGAAAATTCACTTTGTGTGTGGTTTTGCTCAACATGCAAAGCACAAGCCATGATGAATACAGTGAAAACTGACTATGACATTGAACAGAAATGTAGTCAGTATTGTGCTAACATGAGAAATGACTTTTAGTTGGAATTCGCAGAGCTTGATACCAAGTTCCTCAATCTGAAGGTACAAATGAAGAGTTAAAAAGACCAGAATTTATACAATTGGATCCTAAAGATACAGAGCCAGATAAACAAGTTGCAAAGTGGTAAAAAAACCGTATGGGGAGATAGATCTCCAGAGGAGTCCACAAATATTATCAAAGATAGTGCTACAGAGATTGAAGATAGAGACAAGAGAAAGTGTAATTTAGTGTGGTTTGGTATACCAGAATGTGATTCCATTGAAGCCAAGGAAAGAATGAATGCTGACGTGGCTTGTATAACCAGACTTTTAGAGAAAGTGTTTAATGTAAAAGACAAAGAAAGTGAAGAAAACCCAGAGACTTGGGAGAAAATGGGACAAACCCAGACCAGTCCTCACCATGAAGGAGTCAGCTGACAGAATAACCAAGGTTATAAAAGAGGCCAGAGTACCAGGGGACAAAAAGAGCACTCATTACAGAGGTATTTCAGTTAACCCCTTTAGAAAGAGAAGACCAAGGAACCTTGTCAGACTGAGAAACCAAAAGAGAGAAGAGACAGTAGAGAAGGGAGCAGGAGAGGTGTGCATAATAAGAAGAGTAAAAAAAGTAAAAGTAAAAGTGGATCCAGCCAGAAGAAAGGAAGAGAAATTGTACACAACTTCCAGCAGCTAAATGCTGATGGAAATTGTGTGTAATGTATAGCTTTTAACAGAACTCTTAAATACTTTTATACTAACACTGGTAGACTCCAGAATGAACACAGTAAATTTTTACATATGATAGAATGTGATAAGCCTAATGTGATTTGTATAACTGAATTTTTATGCAAGAACTACTTATTTTATGTGTAGTTAAGTGAAATAAAGATTGATAGGTATGACTGTTTTCTGAGTTTTTCTGATGAGAGTACACCTGAGGGACTTCAAGGAGTTGTGATGTACCTCAAAAAGCAGCATGCACCAAAACCAGTAGTTTTGAAAGAAAAGCATGGAAGTAAGAATAAATCAGTATGGTGTGAAGTAGGGCTGAATGGCAGTGATAATCTTTTGGTAGGAGCCATGTATAGGTCACCAAGTAATGCGGAAGAAAATGAGGATATTAATATTTTTTGACACATTTTAATAATCTTTTTAGACCAGTGACAGATCTCATGTGCTTGTTGTCGGTGAATTCAGTCACCCAGAAATAGACTGGATAGAGTATTGATCTTCTGTAGGCCAACTAAGAAAGCTATTTAAGACTTTAAAAAAGACTGTGAAAAAAACTTTGCAAAGTCAGTGAAGAACAATGCCAAGACTTTTATGCCTGTATGAAAAGTAAGCTTAATACGACTCAGGGAGTGGTAGATTTAAGAGATAAGCATGGGATTAAAGGGAAGAACAGCTCTAATAAGGCAGACCTACCGAACAAGTTTTTCTGCAGTGTGTTTTCAAATGAAAAGACTGATACAATTCCAGAGGCAGAAGTTAGAATCCAATTTGACTGCCTGAAGAATGTGGATATTGAAGTTGTTAAGGTAAAGAAACATTTAAAGTTGCTGGGGACCTCTAAGCCTGCCAGCCCTGATGGGGTATGCACCCTAGGGTGCTGAAAGAGCTGCCTGAAGAACTAGCACAGATATTGATGTTAGTATTCAGAGCATTACTTGATAAAGTAATCTGGCCAACTCAGTGGAAAACAGCAAATATTACTTCTTTATTTAAGAAAGGTGATAAGGGCAAACCAGGTAACTACAGTCCAGTGACCTTAACTAGTATTCCCAGCAAAGTTTTGGAAAAACTGTGGTGAGACACTATGTTTGAGTATCTTGACAAGAACAATGCTCTTTCCGAATGCCAGCATGGTTTTGTTTCAAGATGTTCATGTGTTACATACTTTTTTGAGATTCTAGACCACTGGATGGCAAAGTTAGAAAAAGGCTTAAGCATGGATGCCATTTACTTGGATTTTTCTATAGCGTGCCACACATGCATTTGTTGAAAAAACTTGAATCCTATGGAATTCAAGACAAAGTTTTCAGGTGGATAAATGACTTATTAACTGACAGAAAACAAAGGGTGAAAGTAAATGCATCAGTATCCTCCTGGGAAGAAGTGGAGTACCTCAGGGCAGCATCCTTGGACCTGCCTTGTTTGTAATTTTCATTAATGATCTGCCATACACTGTGTAGCATATATGCAGATGATACAAAAATATATGGTCCTGCGGAGAAACATAAGGCTTTACAAAGAGATTTAGATGCTCTTGTGAATTGGGCAGATGCCTGGCAAGTGAGGTTTAATGCTGGCAAGTGTACTACTCTTCATTTTGGCAAAAGAAATAAACAGCATGAGTATAGTATGAGGATACGTGACAACCAGAAGCATGTTATGTTAGTAAATGCCAAAACTGAGAGAGACTTGGGAGTGCTACTGGATGTGGAGCTTTAGTTCTCTAGACACATGAAAATCTTCTTCTTCTTCTTCTCTTCCTTTTTGCCTTTTCCAGTGGGTCAGGTTGAGTTGGCTGCTTGTCTCAGTTTCCTCCACTTTCTCTGGTCCTTAATGTTCTTCATAGTCACTTGAACTTCCTCCATAATCCCTTTGATCACATCCCTCCACCACAGCTTCTGCCTTCCTCTGCTCCTTGTGGCCCCTATCATGTTGGAGAATGCCTTCTTTACAGCCACCTCTTCCCCCATTCTTATGACATGGCCATACCACTGCAGCCTAGCTTCTCCTACCTTCTCATTTATGTTAGGGACCTTTCTGAACCTTTGAATATCTTTGTTTGTTTGGTGTTCACCCAGAGACACCTATCATCTATCTTACCATCATCAATTCAGTCAACATTGTGTCTGCTCTTCCTCTAGTCTGTACAAGAGTACTGGCCTAATCACACAACTGTAAATCTTTACTTTCAGGATATGTGGCATTGCCCTGTCACACACTATTCCATTTGTTTTCCTCCATTTCATCAATGCTCTCCTGATTCTGTTCCTGATCTCATTACACCCTCCGTTTTCCACTATGATGGAACTTAGGTAACAAAACTGGTCTACTGGTTTTATTGGGCTTCCTTGTGTGTTGACAATGTGGATCTTCTCCCCTTCTCCTTTGATGGTAACTAGTGCTTCTGGTGGGTTTTTTTGCATTCGCTTCCAACTCTTTCCACTCCAAAGCTCTCTGTCAATCACTTAATTGTCTTTGCAGTTCAACCTCATTCTCTTCTGTAATCACCAGATCATCTGCAAAAAGAAGTTTTGTTGGTAGGCCTTGTCTTGCCACTGTGCTAACAGTGTCAATAAGCACTGCAAACAGAAAATGGCATAGTGCTGATCCCTGGTGCATGCTGACTTCAATGTTGAACTGGTCAGTTTCACCCACTGGGGTCCTTACATTGTTCCTACTCTTGCTACAGAGGCTTTTCACAACCCAAACCAACTTTTCCAGTACTCCTCTCTTTGGTAAGCACCAGTAAAGAACTTCTCTGCGGATACTGCCATACACTTTTTCAAAGTCCAGAAATGCCCTAAACATTTTCTCATTTCCTTTGAGCTTCTTTTCATGACATTGTCACAGAATAAAGCTGACGTCCATGATACTTTTTCCTGACATAAAACCAGACTGCATGTTGTCTATCTGAATCAAGTTGCTTAGTCTTCTATCCAATATCCTTTCATACACCTTCATTGCATGCACCAGCCGCTTGATTCCTCAATAATTGCATTACACCCCCTTTCTGCATGTAGATTGGCACTAAAACACTCTTGTGCCAGTCATCTGACATTTCCTCTTCATGCCAAGCTTTCTTGATGATCTCAGTTATCCACTCTGTTCATGTTGTGCATAACATTGGGTAGTCCAGGTGCTTTTCCCTTCTTCATTTTTCTGAGTGCCACCTGCACCTCAACCACCACAATTGGTCTCACTGGGCCTCAACAGTTTTGAGGACAGAGTGGACAAACTTTACAAGAACTACATGTATGGTTACCAGATTAACCACCTGGTCATGCTGCCAAGACCACCCTAATTCAAGTCATGAAAGCTATAAGCTAGGCTTGCAATCACAAGATCCTAGGGTATCTGAAAATTAGATAGCCAAGATATTTGAATCAAAAGATCAGCAGCAGGCCTTGCACCCTATCAATAGCTGTTTTCATATTGTATGATATCATATATAACAACAATGCCAAAGAAAACCATAACATGCAACAGTTGTAATAAGATCAATATTGACCAACTTGTTTATTAAGTTTTAAACAAAAAGGATGTGTATAAAGAGGTATGTATGATATAGTGTTTACATCAGATTTGATGATATAGTTGTATCATTCATGAAGTTTGTTGAATGATATTGAGAATTTATGGTTTGGAATTTGTGGTTTAGGTGTCATTGCTTGTGTGAGTTTTGACATTTTTGTATTGTGTAAGAACATCAAGTGCCAGCTATGGTGTGGACATTGTAATCCAATTGTACTTTGTTCCTAACAGTGTTAGTACAGAATGGTTTCCTTGTTAAAAACTAGTTTAAACAGTTTTTTTATTTGGTAAGAAAGGACTAATTACCTTGACTGAGTTGTTTTTTCAATATTTCCAATTCTTTAAATCTTACTGCTAGTATAGGTGTACAGAAATTATACAAAGAGTCATCACTGAGGCTTTGTTGAGTTTCATTGTGGCCTGTTTGTAAAAGTGACAGATTGCCCAGAATATCTGATGTGTTAATGCTGAAGTGCATCGTAGACCTATTTTGCAGGGGTTTTTTTTCAAAAAAGGTTTTCAAACTTTTTTCAAGATTCACCTTTCTTGAGGCTAAATGACACATAAAATTACTCATCAATGAATTTTTCCATTTAACTCCCATTTTTATGTTGTGGTTATTGATTTTACCCTCCTTCCAACTCTATTGCAAAAAAATGTGTGATTCTGATGGCTGCTATAAATACAAATATGAAAATAAAAACCAATTTAGGTATAGCATGTGGAAGGTCATGACAAGACTTAAACTGATGACGAATCCACCACTTATCTGCAATTGCGTAGTGATTTGGCTCTCCATGAACACACCTAGCTTTGATTTTAAGTAAGCCTACCAGTAAGTTACAACACAGAGGCTGGTACTAAACTTCAAAGGTAAAATAATTTCTTATTTCTTGTAAAATAATTTCTTATTTCTTGTTACAAAGGAAAAGGAGAAGCTCTAGAAAGAGATAATTACAGAGGATTAAAGTTAATGGACCAAGTCCTGAAAGTTGTTGAAAGAGTTATGGAAAAACAAATTAGAATTGAAATAAACATTGATGACATGCAATTTGGTTTTATGCCTGGACGAGGAACTATTGATGCCATTTTTATCCTTAGACAAATGCAAGAGAAGTACCTTGGGAAAAACAAGAAGCTGTACTTTGCCTTTGTGGATTTGGAAAAAGCCTTTGACAGAGTGCCAAGAGAAGTTGTTTGGTGGGCTTTACGGAAACTAGGAGTAAGTGAATGGCTGGTTAAGGTTGTTCAGGCAATGTACAGAAATGCTAAAAGTCGGGTAAGGGTCAACAGTTCCTATACTGAGAGTTTTGGTGTGGGTGTTGGAGTTCATCAGGGATCTGTAATAAGTCCACTGCTTTTTATTTGTGTTTTGGAAGCACTGTCAAGAGAGTTTCGAAAGGGTTGCCCAGAGGAATTGCTATATGCAGATGACCTGGTTCTCTCCTGTGAGACATTGGATGGTCTACTTGCTAAATTAGAGACTTG
>RDPX01000010.1:5489181-5500783 GCA_003991215.1 Morbakka virulenta
GGAGCTGATGCCATTGTTAACCAGCAGAGCTCTGCCATTACCTACCAAAGGTAGAGTCTACCAGGCATGTGTACGTAGCACAATGATGTATGGCAGTGAAACTTGGCCAGTGAAAGCTGAAGATGTCAGCCGCATGGAGCGGAATGACATGAGAATGATAAGATGGATGTGCAACGTAAGTCTAAAGGACAGGCTCAGTTCTAATAAACTCAGAAGGAGATTGAATCTGGACAGTATTGGCAGCTGTATGCAGAATAGGAGGCTTCATTGGTTTGGTCATGTGGAGAGAATGCACAAGAATGCTTGGACAAGTAGATGCAGAACAATCAAGGTGGCAGGAACCACTGGCAGAGGAAGACCAAAGAAAACATGGGAGGAAGTGATAAGGATGGATCTGAAACAAAAAGGTGTCAGCAGAGACCTGGTGAAGGATAGGATAACTTGGAAGTCAATTTCAAGAAATCGTCCAACACATGCTAGCATGTAAACCGGACGTTAAACCGAATATGATGATGATGATGATGATTTCTGACAACCTCAAAAACTGCAGTCATGACCATTACTCAGTCAACTTTATATGAAAAAAGCAAAGTCATGCACCTCGAGAATCAACCCCAAGTGTTTGAAAAGTTATGACATTTTACTTGTAACCACCAGATTTGTAAAAAAGTTTCCACCAAGTCAATTTTAATCCTTGGTTATTGCACACCTAGATTACAGTTCACAACTGTGGGCCTTAAGGTTGGAAGGACTTGTTCATAAGTTAGAAATGGTTGAGAATAACTTTTTTGAAAATATTGCCAAAAGTTCACCATTAAAACTTTAAAACATTGAAATTATACTTTCTGGAGAGATTAAGAGAAAGATATGATTAGCTTGGACATAAGTGCTTTGCACTGGCAGTCAATAACAGTCCATATCAGAGTGTGCATTTTGCCAGTTTCTCTATACCTGTGCCGAGATTATTTATATTCCCAGTATTCATATGTGTGACTTGACCAGTTGCAGTATTGTTTTAAACTTGAATTGGATAGATTTCTTTCCAAGATTTTAAATGAGTTGTTTATGCCTGGTTATATTCATCATAGAGAAGAAGAAAGTATTAGCATCATTGATATGATGGACATTGGATTCAACAAGTTGAATATATAATAATCTTATGATAGCTACATCAAATATCATGTATATATATATAAATTTTTTAAGGGACTAACAAGACAAAATGGAAATTGTTACTTCAAGAAATGTCTGGGAATCTGGATAGTTTTTCCTGGTCTCATCCCAAATGGAAACCAGGCCTTAACTTATTCATTTTGACCATAATTTCACAAATGTCAGACACAAATAGGATTTTGGAACCCTTAGGTCAAAATTCTGAAGCCCACTGTTATAAACCTCCTGACCACAGAGCCTTTTCTTGACCAGGGAAATATATGTTTTCCTTGGTTACTGTGTCATGTATTTTGACCAAGAAAGTACTTTTTGACATCTAAAATTGCCCTGAAAAGATGTTTCAGTGCAAGGTAAGGGGAAAAAAGGAAATGTATTTGATTTTTTGTTGACTCATTTTTGTTAAAAGTGCATTTGAATTAATAGACTAATGGCAGGCAAATTCCATCATGTTCAGTCTAAATTGATAGGAAGCTCTGAGGCCCTTATTTAAGAAGATTCTTGTCAAAAGAGGAAATGCAAGAAGATTCATGTCTCAAGAGAAACCTGGCATTTAGCTGGCAATGGGTCTACGAGAATCTGAAAGTCTTTGTTTGTTGCTGTTTGTCTATAATATGGTGCATTTACTGTTTTCACCATGAAATGTGATTATGGCTGTGGATTTCTGTAATGTACAAAGACAGTAACATCACTCTTTAATTTAATATGTATGCAAATACTAAGAAAATGAAATACTGCCTTGTTAACTTTGCACAGAATGAGGACTTGAAAGCCCTACCTCTCCACAAAATTGAAATTAGAGAATCAAACTTGACTATAATGAAAGTGGATTTCAATAATTGTTATCAGTAACAAATAGTCATTAGATGCTTAGCATACATTTACAGCTCATTAATATACTTGGGAAGTGGAGTATGACTTCAACACCCTTGCATGAAGCTGAGAAAAAGCTGAAAGCTTTATAGTTTGATGTCAAGTAGATATGACTAATAAAACATTAAACTATTGTAAACTGTTTGATGCCTTGATAAAAATGTAAAGATAATAATGACAAAATAAAAAGGTAAAAATTGATATATAAATTATAACTGTAAGTTTAAGTTTACTTTGTTTCCTCTTAAAAAGTTTTTTCTATATCAGAATTTGTGTAGTAATCATTGCCCCATACTCAGTAGAGCATTAAAAACATCCCTTTTATATTCAAGGGAAAAAAGTGCTCACATTCTGCTGAAATCATCTATGTAGCAAAGTAATTTGCTCCTTCTGTAAATGTTCCCAAAATATCTGTATGAACTAAACCTAACACACCATTTAATGGAAATTCCTTCTTTGATGGAAACAGAATTTTTGATGCTTTGCCTTTAATACACGATTCACAGTAATCAAGCTCTCTATAAATTTCTTTAATTTCAGTAAGCATTTCCTTTTTGACAAGAGATTCAAGTCTATCAATACTACAGTGCCCAAGACTTTTATGCTCAAGTTGTAAGATATTACCTGAAACATTGTACATACTGCTGTTTTGAGTATTTTATGTGTTACCTGAACATATTATGGTAACAGATAGACATTACTTATCTACCAGTCAACCATATGTCAATGTAATTCTCCAGATTTCTTGTCTTGTATTTTGACTCCACAATCATCAAATGAGGCATAAACATTACCAATTCTAGCTGTTGCAGAAACTGAAACAAAATTGTTTAAATCAAGTGATACTCATTCCTTAAAGAAAAGGCTGAAACTCTTTCATTGCAAGTAGTATCTGTGATAACAGTACCTATGACAATTGCTTACCTCCTCCTCCTCAGGTGCCGTGTCCTCGCAGAACGTTGGCGGTCATGCTTTTCCACAGGTCCCTGTTTTTTGCTGTCCTCAGTAGTTGCACTTCACTCGTGTTGGTGTACTCTGCTATGCTCTTCATATATGTCCTTCTTGGTCTGCCTCTTCCTCTCATTCCCTGCACTTTCCCCGTCAGCGCCAGTTCTTCAAGGCCTTCTTTCCTTATCACGTGTCCTAGGAAGGAGAGCTGTCTCTTCCTGATGGTGAGTAGGAGGTGCTTTTTGTACCCTGCACGTCTGAGGACTTCGGCATTCGTCACCCGTTCTGTCCAAGAGATTCGTAACATACGTCGAAGCATCCACATTTCTGTTGCCTCCAGAGACTTCTCTAGTGCTGGTGTTAGTGTCCAGCATTCGCAGCCATATGTTAGTACCGGGATGATGTAGCAGTTCATAATTTGAATTCTGGTGCCCATGGAAAGTGATCTGCACTTCATTAGCTTTAGCATCCGTTGGAAAACCTCCTTAGCGAGAGCTATTCGTCTTTTAACCTCCTTGACGCTTCTTCCGTCTGAGCTTATCATACTACCTAGGTAATTAAAAGCTTCCACCTGCTTTATTGGGTTGCCTTCTATTTTCAAAGTGCAATCAATGTGGCTTCTTTTGCTGATGGCCATGCAAAATGTCTTTTTCTGGTTGATGGTAAGTCCTTTACTCTTGCTCTCGTCTATAATGGTGTCTAGAAGCTCTTGGAGTTTTTCTGGGCTGTGTGCGATCAGGGTGGTATCGTCGGCATAACGGATATTGTTGACAGTATATCCTCCTATTGAGTAGTCCCCTTTACCATCAATTGCTCTCATTATCATCTCACTGTAAATGTTGAAAAGGTCTGGTGAGAAGACACAGCCTTGACGAACACCTCGTTTTATGCTACTGAACTTTTCGACCTGGTTCTGGATTCTTACTCCCGCTGTTTGCTCCCAATATAAATTCCTTAGGAGTCTAATATCTTTCCCATCAATATCTAGATCTTGCAATATCTCTAATAAGCTCCTGTGCTTTACTTTATCGAACGCTTTACTATAATCAATGAAGCATAAATAAAGGTCGTGTTGCATTTCGATGCTTCGTTCTGACAACATTCGCATTATGAATATTGCATTTCTTGTTCCCGAGTCTTGCACGAAACCGAACTGCTCCTTTCCAATTTCTGGCCTTGTGAATCTCCTGGCTCTTGCCATGATGACTCGCATGAGTATTTTAGTTACGTGGCTCATCAGGCTTATTGTTCTGTGTAGCTCACATTCTGTTGCGCCCGGCTTCTTTGGGAGCGTGATGAATATTGATTTGCTCATGTCTGAAGGAATTTCACCACTGTCGTAAATGTCGTTCAACAATTCTGTGATTTTCTCCACTCCATATTCTTCTAGTGCACATATCATTTCGATACATATATTGTCTGGTCCAGTTGCTTTGTTCCTTTTCATTTTCCTCATTGCCGCTTTTACTTCGCTGCGAAGGATTTTTGGTCCATCCAACGCCTTCTTCACTGCTGGTTTTTCTCCTCTATCATCCATGAATAACTCATTGATGTATTCATCCCAGCGCTCCACCAGCTTGTCTCGTTCCATCAGCATAGTGCCATCTCTTGCTTTAATACATCCGCTAGCTGAGCACACTTTCCTCCCTGTAAGCTTGTTGATTTTCTTGTGGATTGAACCAGGATCGGTTAGCCTGCTTTCTTCGATGTCTGCGCATTGTTCGTTGATCCATTCTTCTTTTGCTTCTCTGCATTTTTTCCTTATTGAGCGGTCCAAGATCTTGTACTGGCGGGACTCTCTGTCTAAAGTTTCCTGCCTTTCTTTCATCAGCTGGAGAATATCCGGCTTCATCCATTGCTGTTTTGATTCTTTTTGTTTCGGTGGGATGAGCTCTTTTGCAGTTTCGACTAGTGCATCTTTTAGCACTTCCCACTTACTGCCTTTTTCATTTTCTAGTAGCTCGAAGCGGTTCTTTACTGCAACTGCGTATCTCGATCTAAGCTCCTGGTTTTCGCGAAGTGCGTTCCATTCCAGTTTAACGCCTGGTGGTGTCTTCTTGAGTCTTCGTAATTTTACTCTTACAGTACAGATTACCGGGTTATGGTCGCTTCCACAATCCGCTCCAGGATAAGCCTTAGATTGCTGAACTGCATTTCTGAATCGGTCATTGATGGTCACGTAGTCTATCTGGTTTCGAACACGATCTGCCGGGTCCCTCCATGTCCAAAGTCTTCTGCTGTGATTTTTAAACCATGTGTTTGTGATCACTTGGTTGTTTGCTTCACACCAATCGACCCATCTCTCCCCTCGTTCATTCTGGATCCCTAGTCCATGTTGGCCCACTACGTTGTTTATGCGTTGGCCACCGACTTTTGCATTTAAATCTCCCATAACCATAATGATGTCCTGTGATTTGCAATGTCTTTTTGTTTCATCAAGCTGTTCGTAGAACCTGTCAATTTCTTCGTCATTGTAGTCTGCTGTTGGTGCATATACCTGGATAATAGATAGGTCAAAGGGGGATCCCTTCAGTTTAACCAAAAGAACTCTCTCTGAGACTGGCCAGTATCCCATGAGGCACTTACTCAATTCTGTGTCTAGCATCATACCCACTCCTCTCATGTGTTGATCCCCTCCGGAATAGATAATTTTGAAACCATCTTGGTTGAAACATCCTGCTTCCGTCCACCTCGTCTCGCTTAAGCCAAGTATATTAATGTTCAATCTTTCCATCTCCAATTTTACGTTGGCTAGTTTTCCAGCTTGATATAAGGTTCTTACATTCCATGTTCCAATCCTCAGAGAATTTCGGTTCCGAACAGTAGCTGGCTGACGGTCAGGAGTCACCTGTCGGACATGAGTATCCCGACCGAGCGAAGCGCTAGATACCCTTGGGGCATTAGAGCTATTAACGCTGTTATCGTTGAACTGTGATCTGTGCATAAGCATGATTGTCTTGGCATTGTACGGTGGTGGTTTGCCATTGCCTTCCACCGGTGGTTGACCACTCGTTACGAGGCCTCCCTCGTGGCCTGTGCACACCACTGGTACGGTTCGTGCGCAAAGTACGAGGCATGTACTATCCCAACAATAAATTGCTGGTTACCCTCACATCGTTTGGCCCGTCAGCTGAAACGGTTTACCGGGGTGTGGCCGCTGTTGCGCACAAACAGCTACTTGGAGCCAGATGTGAGAGTTAGGTGCCTTCCGGAGACCAGTGAGTCCATCGCCCGAAGGCCAGCTGATGGTTGTCACTGGGTAGTACCCCTTTAGGACACCCTTACACCCCCAATTGCTTACACTACCTCAATTCCACAAAGGTACAGATACGTACTTTCATATCTCGTAATATTTACAAAATAATTTGCCTTCTTCCATTGTGCCCAAGCTTGTGGTTGCATTGATAAAAAGACTTACTGTTTGTGAGCTACACTCTTTTTCATTTAATACATTTAATTGTTCTCCAACCACTAATGACATAGGTTATACATTTTTATTTATCTTTTTACTACCTTTTGTTTTGGAGTTATTGTTTAAATTCCCTTTGTACTCCTCCTGAGCTGCTTTGACATACACCCCTTTCTTTCTACAGAACTTGCCTGTCTCATTTTACCACACTCCTAGTGAGCCTAGGGTCCTCTGACTTAAGGTTGAAATTTGCAATTTATTCCTTCCATTAACACCTTTAGTTAGCTTCATTACTTGTACAGCTTCTTGTCCAGTATGTAATCATATTTTTTTCTGAACATAGTGACTATCAGTTCAGATATTTGAAAAGTTCCTTTTGCTAAATATGCTGCTGTTATGCTGTCCAAGGTTCAAAGCAGGCCTTACAGTAACACATCAGTTCTTACTTGCTTTGAGACTTCACATTTTAAGGCTGTAAGTTTACTGTTTATTTCCAAATACTGTTTATAGTATTTGGCAGTCAATTGGCCATAGGTCATGTGAAGTTCAAACAACTGAGTGACCTCTTGAACTTAAATTGACATTGTATCCATTCAGAATCATTCTTTAAGTGTGGCCCACCTTGCTCCTGATGTTTGAAATGCAGGGTTTGGTACTACATATGATAAATCTGGTGAAATTATCTAATTGATTTTTTTAATGCTTTTTGCTGACCATAAATCACATTTTTCTTGCTTTTCAACCATACATTCTTAGACTTGTCTTGTTTCATACAAAGAATTAATTAATTCTGGAAAAATTGGTCTTTTCTCTTGTCCATTAAGTATTTTCCCAGACTTGCCATTTCTAGTTAGGTTTTTATTGTATCTGAGCAGATCACCCTCTTAATTTGTCCACACAATTTTTCAAAAAGTAAATTCTTATATTTAAGCATCATTATTCTGTAAGTATTGCATCTGATTGTTGAAATGTACTTCTTTGACTTATAATCTGTTGAATACAGATTACAATACAATCATATCCCCAAATGGACTAAAGTTAAAATGGAAACTTTCTTGTTTATGTTGAACAAGGTGATATATTTTGGTTTTTGCACAAGCAAACAGCAAATAGCCTCATTGAGAAAAAAAGGGCCACACTGCACGCACCTGTTCTGGAGAATGTTGGTCAAAGATTTTTTATTTATGCTAACTTGCTATCACTATCATATTCCAAGTCCCACATTTTTGGGGGCTTGGCATGTTCTTTAACTGAAAACACAAAATGGTTGTGAGGTAGGGATCAAATCCAAGCTTTCCCAAGTTTATTAAAGCCCAATTTGCTGCAAAAAAGGGTTTCTCTGTCATAAAGAATGATTTTGTTTTATAAAGGGTTCAGTTAGAATCTTCAAGAAAGGATGTCAAGTTTTTGCACTAAACTATAGGGTTGGCCAGAAGTGAGATGAATAATTTAAGACTTAGCTGGTCCAGCATCCTACAAAATTCTTATAGATGAGGGAGCATTATTTTGGCATGTAGATCAAATTCAAAGCATCATACATCAGAGGTTAATAGACCAGTTGATACATTGTTTGACCCAGTGTCATAAACACTCCAGAAACAAGAAAGAACATTTTTATGATTACACCAGATGGAACTTTTTGTGGCCAGAAATATATTATTTTCACCACTCTCACTCTTGAACACAGTGACTTTTACATTCCCAAAGGCACTGAGTCTTATGTTACTGAAGAAGAGTCTCCTAAAAAGTCAACAGACTGTAAAGAGTCCAAGTTACACAACAATAGGTTTACTGGAAATAGTTGGGTCTTTCTGTTATTGTTTCATGCCAAGTGGGGAGAGGTATGCATTTACTTACTAAGGATTATTATTCTCACAATTTTAATGGGGAATAGTGTCTTATATTAAGGATTTTATTGTGTGTTTATGAACCCATCATTATGTGTAACCATGTGTCATGTACTATGTAAATCATTGTGTTTCATGTATTAAGTTTTTTGGGGAACATACCATGTGATATAAATGGCAGCTGAAGTATCTACTGTTGTTTTCTTTCTGCCCTAGTCTAGATTTGTTATAGTTTCAACTCCAGTAACTGGACCAGGGCCTCTCCATTGACACATCTCTAACTTGGGCCAGTTAAGGCAACAGCCACCTGCAAAGAGCAGCCTGTCTCTTCAATTATTTTTTCATTCATCTGTCTAAACATCACATTGTATCTTTATTGGTGTTGTTGGATCAGGAAGAGTTGGTAGCTATATTACAGATTGGTGTTTAGTTTCTCACTCATAACTCTGAAATCATTGTTTGGAAATTCTCCATTGTTATTACTAAGGATCTGACCAGGAGAACCAAAATAAACAATTCAACTTTCAAACACTTTTGCAATTATGGTATCTCTGTGTTTATATTAAACTAAGCTGGGTGCACTGCAAGGAATACCATGGTCTATGAGATGTAAATGATGGTTTTGAATTATCATAATTTAAGTCCATGTTTTATTTCAGTCTCCTGCTCATGAATTCACTTGTCAAGCAGTAGCAGTAATGTTATCAATTTCTAGATAGATTGATAGCTGCATTGTTTACACAGTTTAAGAGTATTTAACTTTGTTATTTTTACCACTTAAGCCCATATGAAATTCAGGTCTTTCTTTTAATTGATGAGAGGTGTAAAGTAGTACCCACTGTGAGTAAATATAAAGTCATTATCAGAATCAAACATATTGGCATTGTTTTCATGGAAGTCATTTTAGTGTTTGCTCTTTTTGTGTTATTTCTGCTTAATTGTAGTGGAATAGGGCAGTCAATAACATAGGTTACTTTGAAAACTCTCATTTCTCCAGACTTAACTGTAACAATTTCCTTGAATTCAAAATCCTTCCTGTCAACAAATCGAAAATAATGCTTAGCTTTTTCCCACACAATTTTTATTAATTCTCTGTCCACTTCCTACTACAAACAGTATTTACACATCCAAAATTAAGGATTTTTTTATTAATGGTCTTTCATAAAATGGTTTTGTTGGGTTTGTTGTGTATTAGTCATGCCATGTCAGAATTGATACTGCTGAAACAAATGTACTTTTACACACCTGAACACTGAAGCAATGTTTTAGTTTTATAAATGAATTTCTTAAATTAATTAATCATGCATCATTAAAAATATTTAGGGTTGTCCATAGAAGTAAAAGGTGAAGGTTGAAACAATAGCAATTACATCTTGTCTCTACTAACAGGATTTCTCAGGTACTCCATGTTTCTGCTGTACAGTATATAACAGAGTTCAATGTAACATTTTCTGTTTCCATTAAACAATGTCATATCATTATTGGCACCATAGGAGTCAGCCACTTCCATTTTTGTTCTGTCAATATAGTCTGTAGCCCAATGAAATATGCTTTCACATACCACACACTTGGTGTCACTATGTATCCCCAGTCGTTCAAAAGGACCAATATCTCAGCCTAGTCAGATTCCACAACAGGTTATGCTGTTATTGCATCCCACACTCCAGCCAGCAACTCCCATTACCAGTCTATTTCCATAACATAGACTAAGACTATATTTTTTCAACAAATTCAAAATTATTTCTATTCACTTAACTCAGAATTGCTAAGGTTTTTAACCAACAGGTTCCCCACAACATTGGAGGTGTGAGACCACTAAGCCACTCAATAACAGCCACCCCAGTGCTAAGTTGGAATACTCCAATACTCTTCAAACAAACTAAATACATTGCAACAAGATTTCAACCAGTTGAAAGCTCTTGGTGTTTTTTAAGAGACCAGATGAGAACAATCCTGCCTGCCTCATGAAAAACACTCAGGAAACCATTGTCTTGTCACAGCATTTACCAAAGCTGGCACTTATGGAAAACCACAGCCAGTGCTAGAGCCAAGTGTTCCAACTGACCACAATTGTGCAAATTATCTTGGTGAATTTCTAATTATCACCAGCTTCACAAAAACTTTCTAGCCGACCCCAATTTCAAAGGAGTCAAATCAATTAATGTGGAGTTGTCAACCCATTTTGCAGAGTGAGAGCATATGCCTGTAGTGCCATGGAGAGGCCTGGTTCAGAAAGAGTTTTGGAAGAACTTCTGCCTGCAAAGTTACCTGATGTGAGCGTTGAGCTTCAAGCACCACTTGTCCAACTTTGGTACTTAATAATTCAACAGCCCAATTTGATATCAGTGAATGAGAATCTTTAAACATGTATAAATTTGAAATTCACTTTCAACTGGCTTTGTTACTTTCCAGGCACTTAAAATGCAAGGATATTTTTGTAATTTCTAAAAATACCTCTTAAAATGTAGCCCACCGCAAGATTTGGAATACATGGATCTTTATTTTTATTTTTTATTTATGTTAATTTACCTTTTAGATAATTTCAAAAAAAATTTAAGAGATGGTGCCATTGATGGATTTTACAGAGGCTTGTAAAAAGCTAGAAGACCCCCCCCCAAAAAAAAATATATGTTTTTTTAAGTAAGCTGTGTCTTGACTAATAATTTCAAATGAAAAGTAATGGAGGAATTGTTAAAGTTGAGTAGAAAATTAAATAGAAGCCAGATTTCAGTCAAAATTCTTTTGGGTTGTTGAATCTCAGGACTTGCAATTTCAATAAAACATTTCAAGCTTGATAACTTAGAGCCATTTGAATTATAATGTATTTGAATTAGGATTATGTTTTTTCTTGAAAAGGTTTATATCATAGAAATTTTAACAGAATCTGAGATACTACCCATGATGCAATCAGGGTGACTCAGCTGCTCTTATTTTTTCATGGGGTTACACAATTAAAGAAGCAGCTTAGATGTCAGTTGACCTTGCTGTGTATTTGTGGAAACTTATACACAATTAACTTTATTAATCAATGTAAATAAAAGCTGTTCTACATTTATGCTAAAATAGTTGTGGTCCGTCTCTAAACTTTGATATATATTAACCATGAGGGGCCAAGATTGATTATTCTTACCAAAAGTGAGTTGTACTTTTCTCTGTTATTCTGTTATTTAATTTTGTCATCTCCAAGTTTAACTGTGTTTACTAAAGGATTCATATTACTGTATTACTACACTGCATTCTTTTCCTATTCAATTACAATATAAAACCCTATTTGTTGTAGTAAGAATGCTGTTCAATTTTTTTGCTTTAGGCAGTCAGGGGTAAGTGACAAACTTAATTTAGCAATAAGTTCAAA
>RDPX01000010.1:5510272-5531911 GCA_003991215.1 Morbakka virulenta
TGAAAGAAACCTCTTGGCCCGTGGCCACTAGTTGTCGCTTGCCCAAGAGGAAAATACTCGGCAATACGAACAGCCTGTGCGAAAGCTTTAAAACAGATGATAATAATAATAATTGCCCTGGGTATTGACATTAAACTGCATCCGGTTGTGGAGTTTCGACGTGGGCGAATGAGGTTACCCTTTGTCACAACTACCTCCAGGTCACCCTTGAGCAAGGTGTAGCACCTGTCAGCCTACCCTGAGACTTTAAAGTGCTGGATTGGCATCCGGCAGGGTTACGTCTTACTCATGGGTAGGGGGGGGGGGGCTCTTTAGCCTTGGTTGGCAACCTCCGCGGTGATGGTGTCACAATAAAAATACCAGGAAGGAAAACCTTACATAAACCAATCCTTACTCTTGGCAGTAAGGGTAAAATGCATATTAAATATCAAAATTAAAACAATAAGTAAATCATACCGCCTCGTCCGTCGCGCGGGTCAACAAGGGACGCATCCCTCGGAGAGACCAGCCTGAGGTCGAAAAGAATGCAACTAGGTCTACCTCTTCCCAAAACGAAAGTGCACAAGGTCACCAGAACTACCAACTAGTAATATAAATATCACACCTCAAATTAAAAAGAAAAAAACGGACTAGGGAAGAGTACGTTGAAGTAATATACTGTTTGTATTACGCACTTGAAAACCCCGAAACTAATAATTCTGACGACACATTTAAAATCTGGTGTGAAAGAAATAGTAATAGTGATAAAGTGGAAGGTATGGATGCGAATAGACTAGCTAATCAAAGGAGATATATAATTCGCGAAAAGAAATTAACAGAAGTTGAAAGCTCAAACATTAAGGAAAGAGTAAAAGACGATACAAGAGAGAATTTAGTAGAAGATCTGGGAAATGAGTTACAACAAAAGGATGGTGATATTTTGACAATTGCTGAAAATATTGATATGCATGGTAACTTAAATGTGTTAGAGGAGGAGCAGCAAGAACCTGTAGGACCTGTACCAGCTGTTAAAGTAGATGAAGAGGAGCTGGAAAATATGAAGGTAGACATTTTAGAAGAGTTTTCTGTACTTCAGCACACTAAAATCGAGGATAGAGAGTCATTACTTGAAATCAGACACCCTCACAAATTCAAAAATATCTTTAATTTAGGAAAGAAAGCCTTAGAAGTAATCTTCAATCAAATTAATCCAAACTTGACTGAACTCAATGAGTTAATGTATGCAACAGGAAAGGTTATTCAAACCAAATGTGGAATCAAAATTAAGAAGGGAAAGAGTACCAAAAAAGCCAGTAAACTGAAATGGGAATTAAAGATTGAAAAGGAAATCGAAACCTTTAGGAGGAAGATATATCACTGATAGAGGAACTGCAAAAAATTAAAACTTTAAGTCGGGTAAAGCTAGGAAAGTTACGAAATTATGACATTAAAAGCAGAGAGCGATTGCCAAGTTTGAAGGAAGAATTGAAACAAAAGTTTTGCAGGTTAAGGCGCAGAGGTTACGTAGATTTGACAAACGTCAAAAGTTCTACAGCCAGAACAAAATCTTTGAAACGGATGCTAAAAAGTTTTATCGTGAAATCGGGGAAGAACCAATAATTGTAAAGGTTCGTGAATTTTGGAATAAGATCTGGGGTAATTAGAAGGGTTTAAATGGACATGCGGAATGGTTGCAAAATTTGGAAGAAAGCACAAGGGATATACCAGAGCAGATATGGGTTGAAATTACAACAGGCGAAGTTAAAAAGGCTCTTAAAAATCTCACCAATGGAAGTCCCCCGAAATAGACAAAGTGCCAAATTTTTGGCTAGACTCTGTCTCTTCTGCCCATGATAGAATTGCAGTTATTTTCAATAAGATTATGACAGAACCCGAAACTATACCAAAGTGGTTTTGCCTTGGAACTACCTATTTGTTACTAAAATGTAACGAAACAAGGACCTCCAAGAACTACCGCCCGATTACCTGTCTCTCTACGTCTTATAAACTACTTACATCGATATTAACTGATAGAATTTATATTCATATGGATGCACAAAATATTTTCCCAATTGAACAGAAAGGATGTAAAAGAGGTTCATATGGTTGTAAAGACCAACTCCTTATAAATAGAATGATTCTTGAAAATGCACATACTAAGCACAAAAATTTAAGCACGGCCTGGATTGACTACAAAAAAGCATTTGACAGTACTCCGCATTCCTGGATTTTAAAGACATTAGAAATGTACAAAGTTTCTCCTACCTTTATTAATTTCCTGCGAGTCAGTATGACCTTGCGGGAAACCAATCTTACTCTCACACATGCTAAGAGCCCTCTTGCTGAAGTTTTTTTGTACTAGATGCCCAGTAATGTAAACCAGTAATTTCTTTACTTTAATAGGATTATGTTTTTGATATTGGTAGTTCATCAAACCCAGTTAAAACGTTCTCGTCAGTTTGCTTAAAACTATATATATATGGCCAAGTGCTATATCCAGTTAAGAAAAATCAAGATTTAAGCTCACTAAGAATTTTGATAAGAAAAAGGTATGATGTAACGGTATCCGGTTTGTACTTTCTTGCACCATCATGCACCAAAGAACTCATCATATATAAAATATAGTTAGAGGATATTTGAGGCGCTTCGTACGATGGATAGTAATGGTTTCACAGTCCTTTGGTCAATGCCATTTACATATTAGTGTTATTATTCTAACAACTTTCGCCTGTATTTTCCATATCTTTCAAGCCTTAAGGAAATGAAATTTTGCTTTGTTACCCTTGTCGAAATTCGGTACACAACACTTTAATATTGTTGCAAGAGAAGAACACATTAAACCATAAGTTGATATCCCAACTGAAACGAAGAAGATAATACGTTAGACTTTCGAAGTAAATTGAAGTAAAGTGATGTGTGCCAGCCTTGTTATTCTGAAAATGTCGGAACACGGAAAGTGCAAAATGAGCAAGGAGGGAAGCATTTGCGGAAAATATGGACTCTCCCCAGTTTTTGCCTCCAGTTGTATATTGAATAGGACTGTAGTGAAGAACCCCATAGTGTTAAAATATCTCGTAAGGCAATGCCACACAACTGGTATATAGGGATAGGATGATATCAGAGCGCAGAGCTCTTACGAGTCTGCGTTATTAGTAATGTTTTCAATGACGTGATTGTAACCAAAGCAATTGAAATAGAAGACACACCAGAGCAGAAAGTAAAAGCGTTGTGGTATAGGATGGTAAAGAAAGAGAGACAAGAAAGTGAGTGGAACGAGTTTATTGGTTTAAAGGTAATTGTTTGGCACATAAACGATGTTTTATGTAACGCATGTTGGCTATCAGCTATTAAAAATGGTTCGGTAACATTTTAAACTTCAGTCGATGACACCTGATGCTCAGCTTAAGAATTAATACAAATCTTATAAATAAGAGCTCACTAATACAAATCAATCTAGGCATTATTTAACCCCCCAAGCACAGTAATTTGCGTTCAGTATATTACTTTGCATTAGAGAATTGTTCTTGGAGGCATAAGTCGACCATCCAATCTATTTGCAATCACCTGAAAAAAGAGCCTTGTAATTTACATTCCTATGCTGAAACCAAAGGCCTCTTTGTTCAAACTAAAGATTGCAATGAAAGGCCCCCAATCTTCTCCGCACCGCACCCACCAAAACATAGACATTTTTGAAACAATGACAGTGACTGTAAATGACTTGCTTGACCTTACGAAGATAATACCAAAATATCAGTTAAATACAACTGGCAGGGACATATGGAACTAAGATTTGAACCTCCTACTTCTACATCTAACTTCGAGCTAATGCTCCAGGAAATAACTAGCTGAGGCTTTGTTACTAATGGTGTTAAAACATGTAAATCGTACCATGAGAGCATTAAATTTGAACAAAGACTATGTTATTTAATAAAGTGTAAGAAGTTGCTGTTCGCTAATCTTGTTATTTATATTGTTAACACAATAAAGAGTGGACAGTTCCAGAAATTATTTCTTACGATTAACCATAAACCACCTCTTACTAGTGAAGATTAGCCAGAAAGCCCAGTTGTTTATTAGAGAACTTACTCCGGCAGACTAATGCCAAATCCTTGGTTTATATTATATACAAAGGAAGACTGTCAAGGTTTACTTGTTATTTCCATTTTACGGTAACAACATTCACTTCCCGCAACCCTATCAAATTTGCGCAGTTCAGGTTGCTGTAATGTTAGCTATGTAAAAGTGACATTAGGTTAAAAACAAGAGTGATTTTTTCGTAAACATTTCCCTAAAACTACTTACCACTGTCAGTAGACCATTGTCATTTTCTTTGAAAATGATGTGAATTATTTGCTATGGTTAATACTGCTGTAGTTAATAAGACGAAGGGCAGACATAGGTGATTTTTTTATCCTTGGCTACGGGAGATGTTCTGATCTACCGCGAAATAGCATTAAGTATAAAAGTTTTTGTCCATGTACAACCAGTATATTTTGCAAGGGATCTTCAACTTGGCAATACTGGTCATAAGACAAATTCAGTTCCATGCAAATTAAAATTGGTCATAAAGATTTTAGGAGGTCATAGTGTTATTAATTGTGTTCCCTATAGATGAATAAGAAGAAATCGATAGGTTTTAGGAGGGTTTTTTTCGTAATGGTTAACTGAATTTTGTGTTGGGGTATGTCGGTGTATATCGTTTAGTATTTTAAATACTGAGAAAAAAAGTCCTTTGTATACCATACATAGCACTAGTTTCCAAAAGAATCGGAAGTCAAATAATCAAGACACCTAGATGCTCTGATACTCTATCCAAAGTAGTTTTGTATGCTACAGAAAAAAGTCTGTCTGCGAAGGGTGCATTTTTGCCAGGTACAAATTTAAACATAGTTGTTCCAGACTTCCGGTTTGGTATCAAGTACCCAGTCCATTTGCCTTTAAGGTTGAAGTATAGAATAAAGCAGCAAAAATCGAGTACATTGTTAAAAACGCATTGCTGAGATGTATTGAATAAAACAGTTTAGAATTTTGGGTGGATAAAAAAAGCTCTGCTTTTTACATTGCTGACTATTCATATCCAGTTTTCATTGTCTTTGTTTTCTAGACAAAAATAATTAGTTGATGCTCCGCATTTGTTTAGATACCCATTTACATGACGCAAAGTGTTTTCGCCGGTAAAATACTGGTTGATTTGTATTTTTTCACGTAGCGTCTTGGCAAGACGAATCCAAACAATATAGTTTTCAACTTGATTTTGCTTGCCTGATTTTTGAAAGGGTTTTTTTGCCACAATCTTCGGAAAATTTGACATCGTTATTTCCTTTGCATAATAACATCTTGACGTGACATCAAGAGCTTGGCATTCTTTTTTAATGCAAAATAATAAAATATCAGATCTCATGTAAATGGAACTTTGATAAAGAGGTAGTACCACGGGAACTTTTTAAATATCGACTGATGATGCCATCATATATGTGCTGTGGTTTTTATGAAGCTGATTTTTGTGGTTTAAGGTGTGTTGTAGTAGACAGATGGTGGAGACGATCAACGCACATTCTGCAATCGGTAGCAAAGTTGAACCTTGTTAAAAATATATTTTTTCACTCTGTCTGTATTGTTGGTATTGTGGCTTACGTCAGAGGATGCAGCCAGGTACTATAACCTGTTCGAAATCGAAACCAAGAGAATAGAGATCGATGAGTTTCTTTGATATGTAAGACCAACATTTTTTGGAATTGGTGAACAGAGTAAGTATCTTGCGTCAGCTGCCCGTAGTTGTTGAGACAATACACAGCAAGAGGGTGTAAGGTGCAGTATTTCTTGCTCCAGTGAATACTGAATTTTGTCTTAAACAAGAAAATGATAGTTTTCAGCAAAGAAACCCACTACAACTACTTCGTTGTCTGACTATATTTTTTTTTGAATTTGAGAAATTTAGCTTGATATTAAGAATGACTGATTTAAGGTATTAATGCATTCTAGAAGCATGGCTCGGTAGTCACCAAATTTGTTTTGATCGTTGTCGGACTTACAGGATCAGCTGTGACAATTACAGCGAAGTTAATTATCTGGTTCCTTATTTGGTAGTTGTTCGTCAAAAGAATTCACTTGGTGTTTTGGCCCCAAGGAATGCTTTGTAATGACGTATCATGCATTCTATTTTTTCTGGAGTTACGTACCAGTGATGACCTTGTGTGTCAACCCCCCGTTTATGATACCGGCCAGCATTTTAGTGAGTGCTGCAAACACAAATAAGAGTGGGTGATAGAGGAATCAGCAGTTCCACACTATTTTGGATAGAGGTGGCATAATTTTGAAAACCGCTAGGTATTTGGGTATTTTCCCCAAGGATGGAAGTTAATGCTAGTGAAAAAAGCCAGAAAAAAGCCAAATGTTTCATTAAGCAATTTCTTGCCCACTTTAATGCAGGCTCTGCTGAGATGCTGTTAACTCTTCAGATCATATGCAGTTCAATCGAAGTATTAAGAAGCATTAAAACATTCTGCACGATACATGCGGGTCATACATAAGTAACAACTGGGCAAAATTTGCATTTTTTCAAAATTTGTAGGAATCTCTAATTTCGCCTTAATGACTTCCTGCAAATTGTCCAAGTATTCCACTTTTTACGCGATTTCAGACTTCTTGGCGGAAATTGCTGGATCAGCGTCAGGTAACGATTTAGCATCATGGTATAGCTCACACAAGTTTATTCTGAGTCAACCAAAACGTTTTCCGAGCCCAGCGGTGATGGTGGTGGTGGGGAGTGGGGTGCCAAGTCTATCGCCTGTGCTTTGAAAGACCTTGCCAGTTGGCAGTTTAAACTCCCTTTGACCCAAGGTCTTGTTCATTTTTTTTAGTAGATGCCTCACACAGTTCAAAGTCATATTCTATGAACGATTCATTTATTGGCACAGTCTCCGACAGTTTGCTAAAATCACACGCAGGCTGTCTCCGTTTTTCAGCACTGTGACTTTTCGAAGTTACGTACTCGATCTACTTGATTCCTCCGACGTGCATATAACGCCAACATCACTACCCATTTTTACTTAAAATCACTCAAATTATTATAATTTTAAGTGTTAGTTATTTCTGCCCTTTTTTATGGACACCAGTAATCTACGTTAATCTAACTGTTTGTAACGTTTTTAACACTTAGCCAACGCTGCACTACCATGACATCACTTGAATCTTGATGGTGGTTTTTATGACGTTTACTGTTATCCCTTTGTTCTACCAGACGGTTTTTAGAATCCCACTTAGATAACTATATATCTCTATATAAGTGATTTAATTTTTAGTTCAAGGCTAATGGCCCTGGACATCAGCAATATTACAGCTTTCAGGATTTGTTGCCGTATTTGCTGTAAGGAGCTCGTTGCCACATGTTCCGTATATAATGGAAAAATCATTTTGTGATTCACTTATTCATTTTGTAACGCTAGTATGTAAGATCAGAAAACGCGGAGAGTCACTTTTTTTAACGATTGATCAGAAACAAAAGATTTTCTCATTGTTAGAATTTTTTTTTCCTTTGTAGACTACCCTTTGGCTAAGCAATTTTATGAAGCTTTGGCTTAGACAGAACTGGGGAGAGACAAGCCATTTCCAGTGCGGATTTAAATAGTACTGTATTTAGGGAAAATGAAATATTGAATTCCATTCAATTGAGGAGTAGCTAAGCATTTGATTTAATTGAATACTTTTGTCAGTTGATTTGGCAATGGTAGCACATTTTTTTTATTTAAAGCCAGTCTTGACTTGTTGGTATTGGAACCCCAGCTCTTGGTTGCTTTAATATCTTCCTTGGGCTTATTTATGTAGAGTTTGACATAGTTGGTCGTCACAGGCAAGGGGTGAAGTTAAACAAGAACACTGATTCGTAAAACCTTAACGTTCCTGACAGCGATCGTGATTGCCATATTGGCTCTGCACACCCCGATGTTAATTTTTCTGTTATTGTTCTTTGCCTGAAACTTGAACAGTTAAACGATAAGTCAATGCGTTGGAGCCAATTTTTGATTCGTGCAATTAATTCCTAGGGACTTGTGTCGTGCTCGAAAGTTCCGTTGTATGAAACACGATAAAATCCAAAATAGAGTTGTTTTGGAGAATAAATACTTTGGAATTGTTATTTATAGGCTAGTAGTTTTATTTGTGTATATCAGCGAGAACACGTGACTTTACAATTAAAGCCGCGAGTGTTACGATATTTGCAACTAAGGGGCCTCCATCGTATTATGTATTGTTAAGAGACTGGAAAAGTTGCCAACCAGAATATTTTGTCTCATTTTGTCTCATTGAAGCTATGCGGTTGCGTTTTGTTAACGTATTGCAGTATGTAGTCTCGAGTGAATTGACACAAAAATATTTTTTGATGGAAAGGCTTCGGACTTCTTCTTTGTGCGAGTCTGAATTTTGTATTTTGGGCGGCAACGGACAGTTCCAATTTGAGACGCAGTTATCAGTGCTACTATTATCTGTCAAAGAATTCTTTCTTTGGCCAAACCCCATGGAAACATGAGCTTGTATTTTAGTATGCCACTCGTTAGAGTTGACTTACCTCGCTACGAAATGGACATATCTTGTTGTATTGACTGTGTGCGTGAATTTGTTGGACCTGAAGTTGCTGACGTTTATTTCAAAGGCGCACACCTGCATTCTTGCTTAACTTTGACACTCTTGGCATCTTGTCATCTTTTATTCATTACAGTGCTAGTCTTTTAGGTAGCGGGATTAATATGTATACATATATGTACATATGTATATATATACATATTTATATATGTAATTATATATAATATATATATGTATATAAATATATATTTATATATATACAAAGAATTAAAGAATTAAGAATTCAAGAGCGTTCAACATTTTTTGTATAACATTTTCATTAACTCTTTTTGACTCCATTTTCCTCTCATATCGGAGGTACTTGAACGTTCTTTTCCTTCCAAACTGAATTTTTTACTGCTGAACAGAAGCCAAAGCTACAGTTAAACGTGAAGATTAGGGTCGATTTTCATAGTGAGGTCTAATATTGGTCAAACAGACGTTTGCCTCAGACCAAGTTGTTAACATGTTCTAAATTGTCCATTAATAACCTTCGTTCTTCTATTTAAAGTTTGTTGAAAACCCCTTCCAACTGACATTCTGAAAACATGCCATGTTTCATTTTTGAATCGTTTCGTTTTCATAATGTTAAGCACAAGAAAGTGGACACGGATTATAGAAATATGTTTAGTTACTGTATTTTGTATTTGTTTTCTTGCATTTTTATCGGACTTGCTGCTCTCGTCCCGAGGTGTATTCACCTTCGTACATTTAACATATACCGTAGTTTTCATTGAGGATGGAAACATTAAAGATATGTAAATATATAGCATTTTGACATGTTAGGATTAAGTTGTGAAACGCGAGCCATGCGTCTTAAGTAAAACTAATTTACCACCATTCCCAATCTATGACGTCAATATGCCAGTAACCACTTTCTGCAAAGGAACTGTCTACCCCGTTAAGGGTCATTCCTTTTTCTTACTCGAATACACAAACATCCGTTTGGAACGTGAAGCATGAGTCAGTTGTGATCATAATGCTGGTGCTTAAGGAAATCTGCTTTTTATATAAGAAACACGCTCGACGAGTTCAGCCTCGTTGCTTCTTAAATTTTCTCCAACTTAAGCCTCAAATCCTTCTGATAATTGATTCTTTATGAGATGTATAAATAAAGTAAGACGAAGTTCGATTTTTGAAAACCTATTCTATAAATAAGTGGTTCTTTACTGTATGTAAACAATAAAAATATGTTCGGTTAAGTAGAGAAAATTTTAACATTAGAAATCAAGATAGGCAATGCTTGATTACCGGCATGTCAATTACGTAATTATTAGATTAAGACAAAGTTATACAGTATAACACAATCTCAGAAATACCGCTTTCTTTTTATTTTCAAATTTTTGTTGATTAAAGTACATGCCTTAGAAAATTCATGCATTCGACTTCACCATTTCCAAGATGGTAAAAAAGAAACAAAATGCTCTCATGGTTTTGACTTCAAGAAAGAAATCATCCACAGTGGTTTAAAACAAATGTCGAGGTGCCGAGATTTATATCGGAACAAAAACCTCGACTGAGGTGCTGACATTGCAATCACGAGCTTCAAACCCAACAAGATATCCCCGTTCATTTGAAGTGTAAACGACCACAAGCGACCAATCTGAACCCGTTATTGTTACTCGCACATAGACATTAGAAGAAAATCCAACCACATAACTCAGCACACCTTTATCTTTAACAGTTAGATCCTAAAAGGGAGAGCGAGGCAATTCGTCGTAGTGATGTTAGAAGTGCTATCAGCAGCAAATTAAAAGCTAAAGCTGCCCCGGCTGTAGAGAGGAGAAAAGGCCGTCGTTGTTGCGATCGATTCAATGTCAATAGATGACGTCTTGAAGTTGGTGAAAAGGAGGGATAAAATTGTACATAGGGCTGTTGCCGATGATAAAAAAACTGAGTAAAACCTGCTGAAAAATTCAATGAACCTTACGAAGTTTTTAAACTCAGATTTGGTTGTTGAATAAAGCAGGGGGTTTCTTATCGGCAACATCCAGGGGATGAAAATGCACCTTCATGAAAAACTCACGTGAAATTAGGCCGAACATAACGAAACAAGAAAGTAGAAAAAAGCCTTGAGAAAACCATTAGTGAAATGGGACACAACATTAAGTGAGCGATAGGTTGAATCTGAGAAAATGAGAACTTTGACCCAGTTAACGATAGTTTTGTTTCAAAACAAAGATTTATTGTGGACTAGTCTCCTTGGCCACTTGCCTTTACCCATTGATACTAAAATACTGATAAACAGATCATTCCTAAAAATCCTGAGAATCGTCACAAGAAGGTTTGAGTGAGTCAAACTGGATAAGTCTTAGAAAATAGTGAATGCATCATGGATATTTGTTTCTTTCCTGTGAGACTGGAGGCTTAAGAAAAAACCATTTTCTGTGCCTTGAGAAAAAGAATTTGATTCCGAAAAGAAATATTTGCATCCGGAATTAACTGTACTTTCAAGAAAATGCACGAGCTGATACCAAGATTTGTCTTAACTTGGTTAAGAAAGCTCTCCGGGCAGCATTTGATGACCAATTGGTTTCTTTGTCGCCGACCTATCTTGTTGCTTTTGTTGGTGATATCTGTTGGTATGAGTTACCTGGCGCAACAGACAGCTAGCAGCCTGTTAATGCAGGTCATGCAAACCGTGTAAAGATGAGACAAAAGCCTTATGGTTAATTATATTCGGAAGAGAATGTCTTTACGTTTACAACTTCAAATAGGCGCATTTTCATTACAGATTGGGCTCGTAGAGCTTTTCGAAGGCATTTACATCAAAATTGGGACAATTCGTGACCACTTGTTTAAGAGAAAGGTTGCCTCATAACAGCAGATGGATCTCGTGATCTAATACAGCCAAAGGGGCTTCCTAGACAAAACCCCAACCGGAGCTTTGTTTGAACCTAATTCTCAATATTGAGTCTGAAATGATTGCCTAAACAAAGAAATAATGAAAATTTTTTGAAAATTGTGCGAAGACTACTTTGCATCTCCTTTGGGGCTTGTTATCTGACTGAGTGGTGTGCTGGGGCTGAAATTGCTTTAGGTGACTTTCCCGTTTAGATTCACGGGGTTAAAATTTGACAATATAAGGTCGTTTACCTTTAACTTTATTTCTAACCTGATTGCCTGTTCCATTTTGGATCAGAGGCAAGTAATGCTCCTCTCCTTTAAAAGAACTTAAAACATTCGCAATTTTGTTCTCCATATACTGATTGACCTGGGATGGATGAGCATGTGAAGGGACCAGAGTACCTGCTTTTGATTTTAATTGTTTGGAGTTAAGTAGTTGACTTGGAGAGTACCTAGATTAGTTGGAAGTTCGTCTGAATTGCATTGAAAGCTGGAGCATCTGCAGAGTAAATTTTCATAGGGCCTGTTGGGAAGTCCAAATGAAACCACTGCTGGATGGTAGGAAGCACTTGTGTAATGCACAAACCATTTGGTACTTCACCACAACTAGAATTCATCAGATATGAAAGCCGTGACAATGTCCGCAACTATGATTGGAGATTACCCAAAATAGTCAAAAATCTGTCTCCAGATGCTCAATAGTAGTTTTTCCAGATATGAGCTGAATTGCATGGGCCAAAGACTATTTTGAATAAGCCTCCGTTACAACAAACCACGTATTGTATAGGAGCTTAATAGCATAGTCTAAATAAAAATGGCTTCCGAGTTTTTGAGGCAACATCCATGGGTGTATTACTGGCTTTGGCTGCTTATTTTGATGCTGACCAAAGGCCAGACGTTGGCAACACATCCCTTCCGTTTTAATATCGATGTTTCGACAGTAAATAGGTGTCGTGGCAAATTGTTTCATATGCTGTACCCAATAATGATCAAAATAAAGCTCCGCTAGGATTGCACATCGCATTTTTGTTGGAATGATAACTCTATTGGGAAGTACCAGTCAACTCCAAATATAACAAGGTGATAACATAGTTGGCTGAAACGAGTCACTAGTTCCTTCATCTTTTCTGCTTAAGTACCAGCCGTCTCTTTTGTAAGAACAGAGAGCAAAAGATCCTCAGAAGACTCACCTTGGACAATTATGATCATCTGATGTCACCATGCTGCTGTTCGTATTTTATAGTGCAGATATAGTACAGATAATTTGCTTCCCCTTTTAAC
Source organism: Morbakka virulenta (assembly GCA_003991215.1). Lineage (NCBI taxonomy): Eukaryota > Metazoa > Cnidaria > Cubozoa > Carybdeida > Carukiidae > Morbakka > Morbakka virulenta. The sequence goes on from RDPX01000010.1 coordinate 5,522,996, forward strand.
TTTCCTCTTTATGTAATGGGTTATCTTTGCTGGATAGAAGTCAGCTTCATCGTTGGTCGATGGAATAATTAATGGCATATCTATGTTCAATCTGATAATTAAATTGTCTAAGTTGGGTAGCATATTGTGCTAGACTAAAAACTGGAAGAGATTGGACGGCCTTGTGAAAACCAAACATGGCTAAAAGGTTTTTTTATCAGTCACAAGAATAACAGAACCCCCAAAAAGAAGTGGATGGAATTTTTTTAGTCCAAAATTTACGCCTATAACTTCCTATATCCGACTATAATTTTACTCGGAGTCATTATAGCTTCTTGGAACATTGGCAGTTGGCCGTACACTTCCACTTCCATTTTAGTGGGAATCATAAGAGCGCTCACTCCAACATTTGATGGACAACATGGAAATTCAATTGGTAAATCTCTGTCAGAATGAGCTAATATGTTATCTGATGACAATAGGTCCTTTAATCTCTAAAACGTTTTGTTTTGTTTTTAACACTATTCCCAAGGTTGGGCCTTCTTGATGAGCTGGAACAGAGGTTTGGCAGTTGCTTGTAATGTATTATGTATGCAAAAAATTGTACTAATACAGGGAAGGATTTTAGGGTTAGAACGTCAGTAAAGGTTAGAGATAGAAATTCAAAAAATGTGGAACTTCAAAGCTAGAATTGTTCCGATCATTGTCGGGGCACTAGGGGTGATTAAGAAGGGGAATCAAAAACATATAGAGCAAATACGTGGAGACCATAGAGTACAGGAACTCAAAAAAATTGTCCTCACAGGCACTGCTGGTATTCTTCGATAGCACTCTCAATTTGATATCGCAAAAGTCATAAACATTTTTGTTTTTTCATACACCTTTTTTTCAAAATTTCAGTACTTTTCATAGTTTTTAGTAATGTGACAATTGTCTTTTAATATTCGTGCCAATGATATTTTTACTTGTTATAATTGTTTTTATACTCTTTGTAATATGTCAATCGTCCCTTTAGTGTTCGTGTCATGTCTCATAGGACTTTTATCTGCCCCAGGTCACTGGAGTGACCCGGTAGGTAATTGTACTAAAACGCCTACGTAAAGAAAGAATTAATAATAATAATGATGATAAGAAATGATAATAATAATAATATTAGTAATAATAAAATTAATAATAAAGTGATAAGTAAAAAAATTGAGAAAGGAATCACTATGGCCTCAACTGGAGTCGAACACACAACTATCTGGCCTATAATTAACCGCGCTAATCATAACCATAGGCGTAGGTTTTGCAAGAGAAATTGCTTTTTCAAGCCTGAACGAATACGCATTGGTGGTACAGGATAAAAGAGAGAGTGGGTGTCATGTCACCTTTGTCAGAAGGTTGTGCTTGAAGACGATTCCTGTTACTATTTCAGTAAAATGAACTATTAAAAGATATAGCAAGATAAAACTGAAAAACATTAATAAGATGCTAAGCAATAAGTGACACGATGGAACTAAGTCGGGATTTGCTTTGCAACTCGCATCGAAGCAGGGCAGGAAGTACTCTGAATAGAGCTTTTGAGCTTCGTTTTAAAGAGCGAGGTTTGAAGCAGCTGATTTGAATTTCACTGGTCAAGGTGGATTCTGAGCTGCTCTTTTGTGTTATTTCCGAACCAGCGTTTGTATAACAAAAACTTCAAAACAAAATGTCCCGGGCATGACGGTAAACTGCATCCGGTTGTGGAGTTTCGACGTGGGTGAAGGAGCTTACCCTATGCCACAACTACATCCAGGTCACTCTTAAGGCAAGGTGTAGCACCCGTTAGCCTACTCTGAGACCTTGAAATACCTAGTTGACTTCCGGCGGAGTTAAGTCTGTCAATTTCCTCTTTCTGGCCAGGACGAGGTCGTAAGACTTGGTTGGCAATCGTCCCATGTGAAGAAAAAATCAGAAGAAAAAACCAATCGCAATTGTAAATTCCAGGTTGACGTCTGGCGGAATATAACTGTGTCGCATGGTCAGGATTGGGTCTTTAGCTTTGAATAGCAGCTCTCTTAGAGATGGTGTCTCAATAAAAATACTGGTGGAAGTGGAACCTTAAATTCACTAATCTTCTAAAGAATATTAAATGAAAAATCTTGAAAATGCAAATAACGGCGTCTCTCGCCGACAGGTGTTCCCCGGCATAGCAGCGAGGACCCGGTTGTTATCCTGCGACTGCTAGAATGAAGTGGACTATGGAAGTTAACAGGACCGTTATGGAATGTTACTATCGTAGTAAACCCTATAATGACAAAGGTAAACCTGTCAGATATTGCCTACACTCAGGTAAACCTGGGTATAGGCAACGAATGTTCCGCGAGTGGAAAGACAGAGGTTTGTTTAAATCAACAGAGCAACTCGTGTGTTATAAAGCAAAGGCTGTTAGAGTAAATAGGTGGTTATCGGATCTGGAACTAGAAATGATCAGAAGGGGAATGGAAAATGAATCTCAAACAAATGAAAGGAGATTAAACGATGTGTTTGACGAAGAGAGAGCCATAGATGAAGGTGCGAATGAAATTGATTTAGGAAATGAAACAATAAACCAAACAAATGACATAGAGATAGTAGAAATAGAGTAAAACTACATAAATTAGGACACAAAAATGATAGATGACCTCAAAGAAATTCTGAGAGAAGGAAAAGATTGTGATGGCCTATCCTTCAAAAAGGTCGATAAGAAATCCCTTAACAAACCAACTAAGAAGGTTAACGAAGCTACCTTGTATATAAAGATTAGAAACATCACTGAAACGAAAAACTTGTTAAGAGCCGCAAGTGTATGGGTTGCAAGTAAATGAGGGTTAAAGACATTTGAAAGGAGACAAAAAAGAGGCCTTGGTGGAAGAGAAGGATTAAAAATGATATCAAAAGGCTGAGGCATGATGTAAGTTTACTTGATAGGAAATCGAAGGGACAAAGGAAACAGTTAAATTGAGGAATTAGAAGAAAAATATAGAGTGAAACAAAAATTGTTAAACACAGTAATGGAAGAATTGAAACAAAGAATGATTGCCCAAAGTGCAAGCAATATGAGCAAAGAATCAAACAATTTTGACAAAATAGATTATTAGATCGTGGTCAGAAGAAAGTCTATGCTGTGTTTTGGAATGGGTAAGGTACCTAATGCCGAGAAGAGCAGAAATTTTTTTTTTTTTTGGGGGGGGGACATCTGGAGTGGTGAAAAGGAGCATAATAAGGAAGCCAGTACGCTGAAGGAAATGAAAATAACTGAATAGTGAGCAGCACTCACACGATGCCGTAACTATTACGTCAGAAATGGTGAAGAAGCAATGTAGAAAGATGCCCAATTGGAAAGCGACGGGAAGAGATACGGCACAAGCGTTTTGGGTTAAGAAAGTTGCACGACAGAGTTGCTGAACAGTTGAACGAGATTTTGATCGGACAACACTCTTTTCCCCACGTGGATGACTTGTGGTCACACCGTCCTATGCCAAAAGGATTTTTCGAAGGGAAATGTTGTTGATAATTACCACCCAAGTACATGCCTCCCAGTTATGTGTAAGCTGACGACTGGAGTAATATCAAAGGAAATGTATGGGTATTTGGAAAGTGAAGTTGTTGCCCGAAGAACAAAAAAATTGCAGAGTCATGGGACAAAAGATCAACTATTAATCGACAAAACAGTGTTGAAAGATTGCAGGAGAAAGGTACACAAATCTAGCTATGGCGTGGATTGGTTAGGAGAAGGCTTATGATTTTTTCCTCTCATAACTGGATAAAGGAGTACATGGAACTGTTTGGAATAGCAAAACACGTCAGAGAATTTCTAAAGAAAAGCATGGAAAAATGGAAGTTGTCTCTTACGTCTAATATAGAAGAACTGGGAGGTGTAGAGGTGAAGAGGGTATCTTTCAAGGTGACAGCTTTTTACCATTGTTATTTGTACTATGTATGATACCAATGACTCTTATTCTCAGAAAGGTAAATGCAGAATAAGAAAGGCATAGAGGACAAGTGTCTCGAAATCACTTGTTATGGATGATTTAAAATTCTATGGTAAAAATGAGGACGAAATTGACATGTTGGTGAAAACGGTCCATATATTTAGTGAATATATATGCATGGAATTTGAAATAAAAAAATATAGCGTGTTAAGAAGAGGGGTAAGATTACTAGATGTGAAGGTATAGATCTTCCGAATGGGGAGGTATTGAAGGAGGTTGAAGGGGAAGGTTAAACATATTTAGGAATAATTGAGCTAGACAAGATCAAAGAGGCTGAAATGAAAGACAAGACTTTTAAGTGTATAAGAGAAGACTAAGACTAATTTTGAAATTCAAGTTTAAGGAAAAAAAGATAACAGCGATAACAAAAAACAAAAAAGATAACTTAAAAGATAACAGCGAGATATGAGGCGGGGATAACTGAGTGGAGGGACAGTGAGTTAAATAAGGTCGACAGGAAAACTAGAAAATCAGTGACGACATATGGTGCGTTCCAACCAAAAAATAATGTTGATAGACTTTATATGAGACGACAGAGAGGTGGCAGATGTTTGAATAGCATAGAAGTGGTAGTAAGAACAGAAGAGAATAGGCTCGGACAATACGTTTCGAATTCCGAAGAGCCACATATAAAAGGTGTGAAGGTGACCGACATATGTGTCGTACAGGAACAGGCAATTAGGACAAACTATATTGATATAAAAAAATTGATATAAAACTATAAAATCATAAACTTGATAAAACTGTAGAAAGTCCTATATGTAGAATGTGTGGTAAGAGTGTCCAGCTTAGCGAGGCTGAGAAGCTAGCGCGGAAAGAATATTAAAGAAGACACGACGGAGTTGCTAGAAGGATTCACTGGGACTTACGCAGGAAGAATTGTAAAAGTGGTTCCAATAGTTGTTGGATGTGTCGGTGCTGGAATGAAAGAACTGAAAAGGGACATTCAAAAAATCTTTAAGTTTGATAATGGGGAAAAACTCTAAGCGTTATCGCGAGAAATCCAAAAGACAGTACTTTGGGAAAGTAAATCAATAATTAGAAAAGTGTTATCGGGACTATTGACTTGATGTGTCGTACGTGAAGCTAACAAAAATTGCTAGCTCAAGCCATCCAGGGCTGCTTAGGGTAGTAAAATGGTCGGACTATTATTCATAAGCTACCGTGAGCAGGATTGGATGATAATGGCTGACTTTATGATTTTCATTAGTATCTTGTAATTTGATACACAGGATGGAAATTGTATTGTTAGTTAATCCAAGAGATAATAATAATAATAATGAAAGTTCTCAAGGAGTGCATTTATAGGAATTGGCGAAGAGAAAACATCTTATAGTTACTATAGGCAGTTGCTGGCATTATTATTGCAATGACTACCATACAATTTGCTTTCCAAAAATTGCCATTTTTTCAGATGAATTCAAATCACAGCATTAAGATTTCGGAAACAAGTATTTCATAAGCGGGCGATTCAATGTAAAAAATGCAAGAAAAAAATGGCGGTCTAGGCAAATGGTGATACGAAATGTATCCCTTTCCTTTATATTGAACATGAAAATAACACGTAAAAGCTTTTGTAAAGAAAGAATACCAGTGCTGATATTTGGAGTTACACAATAAAGGAAAATCATCTGCAAATGTTGTCTATACCAGGCAACAAAAAAAAAAAAACGAAGAAAAAAGTCTATACCACTTAAACAGGCAACAACAACAATAACAAAAAAGTCTATACCACTTAAAAATCGTCGGACGTCCTAATTAAATGTTCAGTACTGTGTCCAAATTAAACTAAGAAACACTAATAAAATAGTAGCCATCTTTGAAACTGCGTTGCGCTTGCAAAAAAGGTAAAAAATCTAAAGCACTTGTCGGCCATTTTTACAAGTATAAGGGCACTGACGGATCAGGAGAAAGGAGCTTATGTCACAGATAATTGTCCCATAGCTCTTTAGCTTTGACGGCTGACTTGCGTGCAGAAAAAGTGGCAAGATTAAGCTACATTTGCTGTACAATATATAGGGAGCTTCAACGGTTTATTTTGAAAGAGATGATTTTGACGGTTACATCACTATATTGTAGTTAGGAAGCTAAATCATAATGTCTGCTCTGTTGATTCTGTATACTGACATAAGGGCGACAGGATTCCCTACATAACCTTACTCCAAAAAGTATTAACTAAAAATCCTTTTTTATGTTTCGAGCCCTTCTTCTAACAACGACTGGCTGAGTGCAAGGTCCCAATAATGTTCAACACCAAATTTTTTCAGGTGCTCCCGTACAAGACCTTCGGAAGGAAACTGCTTGAAACACCAATCCGTGAAGTTTCTTTTCGAGTTAATTCCCTGTAACAGAGAAAAAAATAATGATTTAACGAAGAAAGAATTACCATAAACGATCAAATAAGCCCCTAATTTTGAGTGAAGACAAATGACTTAGTCGATCATTAAAAATAAACATGTAAACAAATTTTGGCTAGGTGAAAAATGAAGGTGAAATAATGCTAGCTTGATAAAAACCCATCAGTATACCCCCAAATCCATCAAAAGATCCCAAATCCCATCAAAAGACCCCTAAATCCATCAAAAGACCCCAAAACCCATCAAAAGACCCCTAAATCCATCAAAAGACCCCAAAACTCATCAAAAGACCCCAAAACCCACCAAAAGACCCCTAAATCCATCAAAAGACCCCAAAACTCATCAAAAGACCCCCAAATCCACCAAAAGATCCCAAATCCCATCAAAAGACCCCAAAACCCACTTATTATTTTAGCGTTTTTGTAACATAAAAAAACCTTGTCAAAGAAGAAAGCCGCTGTAAACAGGATTTGGTTTTTAAAATAGATCATTTGTTAAAAAAGGTACAAAAAGCAAATACACAGTGACATAAGGGTAGGAAAATAGATCTACACAGATATTCTGGCAAAAATAAAGTAAAATTGGCTATGGCACTCGTCTATGCTTGGATAGCTACAATGGCTGAAAATCTGAATTTGGATAGGGAGTTTCATAGGAACAGTAGTAAGTAATCTTTGAACTGTCAATAACGTGACCCAAAGGTTATAAAAATCACCCTTCGAAATGCCAAAATTGAACAGAATGCACCGTTAGTTGAGACACATTGTGTTCATGTTTTTTCAAACAGCAAATATGCGATAAAATAGGTTAAAAGGGCCAAAAAAAATTCATTTTGGTGAAATCAATGATAAAACATTTTGATTTTCAGAAATGTCACAGTTGCAACTCCAATAAAACACTATAATACCTAGCAACATTCTACCAAGAAATATTATAAAGATATCTACAATATATCAAAATTCTCCAAGGAGTAATCACAACCTTACTTTCTTAACTAATTCAATCTCTTATTCATGAAGGAAATAACCAAAAAAGTTGAGTCTTCAATGTGCTTTTAAACGAGATGAATTTTAGAGCAGGTTTGTAGCTAAAGTTCAAAAAGTAAATTTGTAGTTTTGTCCAACTTTTTCGAAAGAATTTGGAAAACGTATTAGCTGGTTTGTAAAATAAAGAGGTTATGGATTTCCATTTGTTGAGAAATGGAGTTTTGGGTGTAAATTGGGGAAAGACTGTCACAGAAACCTAAAGCAAGAAATCACACTTTTGGTAAAATCTTTAGAGATGGCTTATATCGTTTTTAAATGGAGAACTAGGTCGAATAAAAAGAGGGTAAAATGTGAACAAATCAAAGGATACTGGGTTAGGGCCATTGATGATTTGGCAAGAAACTTCCCTTCTATTTAAAATCTGAGAGTAATTTACCCATTTTGCTCAGTTTCTCTCAGGTTACAAAAAGATCTTTGTCACAAGGCAAGTGTCAAATTTCCGATCGATTGCTATTGGGTGTGCAGCTGTTTTTCCGAAGTGGAGAGAAGCAACTACACAAATGTGTGTACTTGTTTATGAAAATATGGAAGTCGTTACAACAGTGTGGGTGCTGAATATAAAAATACTCTGTACGCCACTTTCGGCATTTAGCCTAAAAGAATGAAGAGATTAAACACATTACCTCCCACACCATCTTGCATTTGTTTCTCCGCTTTTCCTTTTCCGACTTTCCGGCATCTTTCTTCGTTTCTTTCTTTCCTGTAGAAATCAAGTCTTCTTCCCATTTGATACGATGCAACATTAACCTCTTGAATTTCTTCTGAGCCTTAGGTCCACCTTCCACAATAACCAAACTCATTTGTTTGAATATAACTACCATACCTGAGCAGAATAAAACAAACAAACAAAAACACCACTATTAACTACAAAATAATAAGCAACACTGACAATCTACAATATGAATTTCCATTAAGCAAGCATATATGTTTTGGTTGACACAGTTTTTTATATTCTAAATCCGAATGTCATGGTTAAAAGTGTGGCGTTTTGAAGGACCAGAAAATCTGGATAAACTTTTGAAGTTAGTTAAGCATATTGACCCCCACCGACTGTTAAGTTCCAAAAACAAGCTTGAATTCCATTATCCTATTCTTTGAAATACATTAACATATTTTAATAATGGAAACTTTTTATTTTTTCATCTGAACATATACAATTACAAACCTCACTAATCAAGGTAGTTTGCATTGGCTTGCCTATTTAACAAAATCAAAATTAAATATTTTACTAACAAAATCAATAAAGCGACAATAGTTCAGGGCTGGTCCATGGTTTATTTCTACGACAGAATATGTAGTATGTGGTGCGAATGACTATGTTGGAAAGTTTGGTTGAAAGAAAGCGCTCGTGTTTGTTGTCGATGTTCAAAGCGTTGCACATTTTACTGAAAGTAATACAAGATTTACCGAATATACCTAAAGAGCTCATGGAGAGATTTACGAAACTAACTTTCGAAAAGCTGGATTGTAAATCACGAATTAAAGAACGATATTTTTCGTATTTGCGAGAAGAATTTTTATCCAGGTTTGTTTCATAGC
>RDPX01000010.1:5541142-5556583 GCA_003991215.1 Morbakka virulenta
ATGGACAGTTTTTGAGGGACAAGGAAGGAGTGAATTGGGATAAATCATGGCAATGGCTCGCAAAGGGAGATTTGAAGGGATGTACCGAAGCACTGATATCCAGTGCTCAAGAACAAGCTTTAAGAACGAATTACACAAAGTTCCATATTGATAAGAATGCTGATTCCCCACTGTGCAGAATGTGCAGAGAAAAAGGAGAAACTATTAGTCATCTGGTTAGTGAATGCGGAAAATTAGCTCAAAGAGAGTACAAGAAAAGACATGACAATGTGGCACGATATATTCATTGGCAACTTTGCAACAAAGGAGGCTTGGAAAGAGCTGAGAAATGGTATGAACAGCAACCCGAAGCAGTAATTGAAAATGAGAATTTCAAGCTCCTATGGGATTTCACCATTCAGTGTGATAGATTTATTGAAGCAAGGCGGCCAGATATTGTGTTGGTAGATAAGAGGAACAAAGAAGTAAAAATAATAGATATTGCTGTGCCAGGAGATTCAAGAGTAGCAGAAAAAGAACTTGAAAAGATTGAAAAGTACCAAATGTTGAGAGAAGAAATAGGTCATGTATGGCAAATGAATAAAGTTACGGTGATACCTGTAGTAATTGGAGCATTGGGAGTCATTTCAAACAAGTTTGAAAGATACATGGAGAAAATGGGTGTGAAGATTGAGATGGCAATTATTCAGAAAACGGCACTGCTTGAAACAGGGAGGATACTGCGAAAAGTCTTGTCTCTTTAGAGAAACAGGAGAAGGAACTTTGAGACCCCTGGTGACTTGTTGTTACCCGCTCTCAAAGATAAAAGAACAAAAGAACTTTCCAGACAAACATGTCTGAGATTTACATTAAAAATAATAATAATAATAAATAATTTGCATCCCCATTAAGCTGGCAATGGTTAAAGAGAGGTAGCTTAAAGCGTCAAACTGAGAGTCTCCTAGTGGCAGCTCAAGACCAAGCACTGCGAATCAACTACAGGAAAGCCAAAATTGAACGCACCAGAGAATCAGCGCTGTGCACAATGTGTGGGCAAAAGGACAAGACAGTGTCACATATCATCACCGAATGCAGTACATTGGTTCAGTCAGAATACAAAGGGAGACACGACCGTGTTACAGGAGCTGTACACTGGAGTATCATGAAGGTGCATGGGCTACCACACTCAGGCAAATAGTTTGAACACAGAGCAGAAAGTGTGGTGGAGAATAAAAATGTTAAAATCTTGCGGTACTTCAATGTCTATGTTGATAAATTTGTTGAAGCGAGGTGACCAGATACAATAATTTAAAAAAAAGAAAGAAAAGGAGTGTACCCTTGTAGATATTGCTGTCCCAGTGATGCCCGAACCGCAGCCAAGTAAGAGGAGAAAACTGATAAATATTCGGAACTGGCTCGAGCGGTATCTCGTTTCTGGGACGTGAAAACAATGGTGATACTAGTTGTTGCGGGTGCTCTCGGGTCCATAACAGAAAGGCTCACCCCTTATCTTGCCATGGTGGGCGTTGGGTTGTCGTTTGATACGACACAGAAGGCAGCTTTACTTGTGAGTGCACAAATTTTGAGAACGGTACTTGAAAAGTCGGACTAGCTGATCTGGTGACCCCATGACCTCGGAGAGGCCCCGGTACCAGATAAAGACCGGTAGTAAAACCGAGAAAATCCTTTTCACATAATAATAATATGAATATTTGTACAGTTTTGATATCACCTTTAAAATTAATTGGGCTCAAGGGATTAAATCGGTCACAGGGAACGTGTTAAATGTGCTGAGGCTACATCAGTAGCCGTATCACACAAGTTACTTCGGTAATCGTATCATTACAATTATTACTAAGAATAAATGGAGGGAATATTTATGATCTGGAAAAAAGTACTGCAAAGGTGAGCTAAGTACATATGTTTATCGTTAAATTCTGTACGTTTATCTTCCTCACGTGTTATATTTACAAAATGAAAAATTAGGTCATTTTTCGATAATATGATTGGTTTATCAATATTGTATTTTCCCCCTATATTAACATAAGGCATTGTTTTCTTGTGAAAGCCTTTGCAAATAGAAAAATGTAATGCCTTGTGTTTTACAGTTGAAAAAATTAAAACATATGTACCCAGTAAGATAGTTCTTATCTTGTATTTTTGTGTTGTCATTTTGTTGAATCGCAATTTTAAAATTTGCCTGGAAGATCAACAACAACAGCAACAGTCTCATTGAACATTAGAAAGAAGGCACTGATTCGAATCAAGTTCTGTGCAAGCTAAGTTTTCTTTATTGTTTCCCTTTCAACTTCAGATCAAATCAAGGACTTATAATTCTCTTTTGAGACTGTCGTATATAGGTAGATTTCGATGGATTATCCTAAGATCGAAATGTGGGGGGAAAAACACAAGTTCAAGTGGAAAATCAAAATGAAAAATAATTAATAATGAAGTAATTGAACTTAGCTCCTCAATGGGAATAGTTAATTAGAGTACAAGCGATCAAAATACACTTACAACCGATACCACAACGAAACAACCCCCCCCCCAAACCCCATCTTATTCAGACTAGTCTGGTACAAGAAAACAAAGTTTTGCCATATAACCAGGGCACCACCCTAAAATGAAAGATTGATGTGGTACAAATAATTGACCTACCTGTCAAAAAATACTGTTGGGAATTTTTATCCACTTTAAACTTTTTTGCAGGATTGGACAAATCATGTAGTCTATACACCACCGCATGGACCCCGAGAGAAGTATCTTCTTTAAGTTTCTTTATTTTCTTTGCTTTCCTTTCTTCAGGGGTTAGCTTTCTTGCTTCATTTGCTGCTTCGTGTGCTCTGTTGATGTTATGAAGAATAAATGTGTTACAAAGAAAATGTGGGGCGTTATTAGTGATAAATTTCTTATCAATTCATGAATATTAAAATTTGGTAATGAAGCCTTACGTAGTGTACTTATGGTTAACCATAAGTTATAAAGTTACTAACTTAAAAAAGAAAAGAAACAATGACAGAAAAAGAGGTTTACGTTAAGCAGTAAGAGTTGATCTTAGGGTTAAAAACACTTAAATCATATAGTGGTGCAAAGCACATAAAAGCCAAAATTTATGAAGCAATCCGGAGTGGAATACCCTATCAAAAGCCTTTGAAATACCCAGAGGTGTAGGACGTCCTCCACCAGACTTATAACCCTATGGATACGTTGTTCCATGATTACAGTCAAAAGGTCGCCAGTGGAGCGAGATCTTATAAATCTGTAAAGAACATCACCAAAAAGACCTAGGTTATGAATAATTCCATCAGTACATTATTTTATAAGTCGCTTGAAGACCTTATAATGACAGAACAAAGACTTGGTCGGTACTTGCCAGGATCAAATAAATCACCTGCATTGCTGATAACTGGGGCAACGTTAGTAGCTTTCCAGGAAGAGGGAAAACAAGACTAAAAAGTAACGATAGGAAAGAACTACCGGATTCGAATCCAAACAAGACGCTTTAGATTGACCATGCCCATAAAAATAACAATTTGCAACCAGCCTGGGATATATGACGACAGTCCAAATGCTGGTCAGCTTGCGAAGAAACTCCAGCAAAGCAACACCAGTGTCACTTTGAGAAAAACGAGCAGAAAGTAATAAGACATTATATACGATAAGACTTATAGGGAATGACAAGATAGTTCACATGACTACTGGTTACGTACAAATCCCTGACACCTTTTGTAACAAATATTACAGAAAACGTTGCAGGAGCTTTATCAGTAGACTGATTGTAAGTCTAAATTACTTTAGTCTGACAACGTTTGAGGTCCAGCTATGAACTTGATCACAATTTTACAAAGAAATGGCTGTGAAGTAATTAACAATTGAATTCATTGTCGCCTGCTGCTGACGGCAAAGATAATAGCGAAATCCTTTGTTTTACGGAATCATAAAACGGTCATGAATATATTGACAGATTAAGAATTATAGGAGATAACGCTAACCACAACAGAGGGTTCGCAACACATTAGACATCCCTGATGAGGATCTTGTCTTTGTTGAATATGTAGACGGTTAAGCAAATAAAGTTTGGCTTTTTGAAAAATGCTGTCTTAAAATCTGATATTTTAGAAGCTTTTTTATACGTATTGTCTCAGTTAACTACCCATAATTGAAGTTAAAAACTTTAGCGATATTGGCGATAAGTGGAGCAAATATGGTATTAACATATACTGGCTAGGTTAGGTAAAGTATCTATGACAGTAACGTGTGTAAGGCATATGTCGGTCTAAGTGAATGGGAATGTTAACGCGCCAAGTGTATTAAATAAACTCTTATGAAGCACATATACCTTTCAGGCAACTGAAGTATTTTGAGGATTAATGTTGGCCAGTAAAAAATGAATAAAATAAGTATGATTCGAAAAAAACAAAAAAACCGCCATGAAGCTTCGATTCGTCTCCGCTATTACTCAGGGAAATAACGGTTTCCACACAAAACGCCTTTAAGCTTATATTTCCAAAACAGATAAGAAGAAAAAGATCTTGTAACCCCCATGCTTAAACTACGTACTCTGTGGGCCCTGACGCCACGACCTCATGTTTTTGTGCTCTGTTGCGCACAAGGGCTTCTACTAATACGGTATTTAATTAGTTAACTTTTGTTACTCCGCATACGGATATAGATATAAATATACATATCTTGAAACATAAGAATACAAATAAACACACCGCATATATATATATATTATATATTATATATATATATAAATATATATATATGGATCGTCTAGATGTGTATTTTCTCACCTTATTATATATATATATATATATATATATATATATAAATATATATATATGGATCGTCTAGATGTGTATTTTCTAAACTTATTATATATATATATATAAAGAGAGAGAGAGAGAGAGAGAGAGAGAGAGAGAGAGAGAGAGAGAAAGAGAGAGCGCGAGCGAGATTACCGAGAAAAACTAAAAAGCAAGTTACTGCTTACTTTTGTCTTGCAGCCATCTGGGCTCTTACATGGGCTTCAACTTTGGTTGGATCTTGAACAGCTTCGTTTGCCAATACTCGCATCAAATTAGAAATCTTGACTGAAAAAATATTACAAAGAGTAATTAGGATAACTTCCTGGAGGAAAAAAGCACCAATAAATAAAACGTTGTAACATTGGCTAACTGGAGCACCCTTCATAGTTGCATTCACATCACATTGGATTACGATCCCCTACCCGTAATTCAACAATGTAATTACTGAAGATGCAGCTTCGGGAGGATGCTGAAGCGGACTTCCATACTTGAACTTAGAAATTTTGTGACATGGGAGAAAGTGAACAAAACAAGAAACATCCATTCGACCAATTTTTTTATCAAAAAGAATATTATCACTTCCTGTACACGGATAATAAAGATTAGGTGGCGAGGTTTACAAAGTTGAATACAAAATATAAATTTATGGGATGTAGAAAAACTAATTGGACAAAACGCCTGTAAAAGCGTTACTTTAATTCAACCTTTTTTAGGGGGCATCATTTGACTAAATAAGTACTATGAAAAACCACGCTATTTTAAACTGCCTTAGTATAACCTTGAGCGAATTGAAACTCTCCTGTTTTCTTACCCTTTGGCGGTGGAGGTGGCATCAAGCCTAGTCGGATTTTTTCTTGTTTCTCTTTCTCCTGTTCTCTTCGTCTTTGTGTCCTTATTTTCTTCTTTTCCTTTTTTGTGAGAAATATAGGAAGCGACGGAACTTGCTTGGGTTCCGCTAAAAGAAACACGAGTTATTATTAACATTGGCTTGGAAAGAAAAGTTGAAAAAAGAAAAGAGATGAATATAATCCCCAAGGTTAAATAACAGATATAAAAAACAAAGTAATTTTTTTTACCGCGCGAGGACAGGTATCTTTGGTTGCAGGTTTCCTTTTTAACTCTGAAAATGCTACTGGGAAAGCGCTCAATACATTTTCATGCACATCCAACTGTAATAACGCAACTGAAACAAGTCATGCTGCTGACGCTATCAGAATGGAAACAAGATTAACTAGCTTTATGAGGGCAAAGGCATTTTGAGCCATGAAATGAATGAAGCAAGTGTCAAGAACAATGTGAAATTATTGAGTTTAAAATGCTAAAAACGAAGACAGGCATATTCAGGAGAAGTAAACTGCAATGGATCGGAATGGGGTACTGATACCGAAAGTGATGACTACTAAGTATTGTACTGTTGAAATGACATTGTAAGGAGGAAGTAAGATGCTTTTATCTTGCAGTAATCTATAGATAGGTCGGTATTGGAATAAAATATTTTTACAGTGACCAAGGCATAGTTATCAAAATCAAAGTATTCCAGTAAGACGAAAATGTACAACCGCTACAAACGAAGATGAAGAGGCTGTAGGAGTTTTACAAGCAATAGCACACCATTGATTCAACAACAACGGAATGAGTCCTGTTTGTAATGGAAAACATGAATGGAAAGATTGGTGAAAAGGCAGAATCAGGGATTGCAGAAAAAGATGGACTTCGTAAAACACATAAAGTTGGAGACAAAAGTTTCTGCCGAAAATAACCCGTTTATAACCAACACATACTTTGAACACTTGAAGCGTAGACTAAACACTTGATCAAGCACGTCATGACAAGGCTGTAATCAAGTCGCTTGCATCGTGTGTAACCAGCGTTCGCAGTGGTCCTTTTATTTAGTCAAGAGAACGCTGAGTGTGGACTGTTGTGGTCAGGCCATCAGTTCTTACTAGCAAATGTCAAAAGAAGACTAAACACTATTCAGACTTTATAAAGACTATGCATTTTATTTCATCAAACAGTAACTTTCACTACGTGGCCAACTTAATTCACTATTAAGCTATTGCAGTTTAGTTACGGTCAGGCGAGTTGTGAAGGAGTGGGGTAAACCGTACACTTGTATCAGAGGAACAGACAGTTAAATTTTCTTTGTACATTGTGTATATAGAAAGCATTTTTGGTCTCTTGCTGAATTGCCTTGGTGTTAATTCAGGATTAGCTATCAACCGCATGTTGTCATATCAATAACCAATACAAATATTTCTTTTTTTGTGAGTCTTATTAATATATAAAGTAGACAACCATCAATTTATGGAGTTATTTTTTCCCTGTTGATAGTGCTACTAACAATACGTCAAAGTACACGACGAATAATAAACTACACACATATACACAGATACATAAACGATAAAAACACCCTCAATCAGCAAGTATGATATAAAACTACAAAACCTTTGTACCCAGTTATCTTCAACTTCAAAGTACGTCGAACTATTTTAACTTCCATTCTGTTTGGTCTTGTCTTCATTTGTGGCCAATTTAATAAATTACAGTATAAAATGTAATTTTTAGTACTTAGTTAATCTGGGGTAATATTAACAGCTTGCTTGCCAGAAAATATTATAAAGAAGCACAGAGGTATAAGTGTACCAAATCCAGTTACACGCAGCAAAAAATTCACATCTCTGTAATTCCAAATACTGCACCAGTATTATTTTCATTATAAAGATTAGTAGTGGAAAGAATAGAGAATTTATTCTTATAGTAAAAATTATGACCAGGGCAACAGATCATAGTCTGCAAACTGGAAGGAATTACAAAACAGTAAAATGCCGAAAAATCTATAGGTGTACTCTACACCCGACAACAGCAATCCCCAACGAAAGGGTTTTGTAAACTATTGTGCCTGGACACCTACAAGGTCAGTTTGAGAGGTCAGGGGTGATTAACGAGTTCAAACTGGGGAATTTATCAGTAAAAAATTATCATGGACTTCCTGCTAGTGGGCATTCTTTGGTCAATTGTCAAGACTTTTAGGGGGGTCACAAAAAGTAGTTTTTCCAGAATAATGAGTCAGACAAAACCAGCTTTCTACCAAATTATTTCATTCCTATCTTGCTCTGAGATATACAAAATAAACCCAAAAGGGCTTCTTTGCGATTCTTCCAATAAGTCTCTTTATCGCTCTGTATTCCACTCTTTTTGCTCAGGGCATGAACTTCTTCTTACAATTTTACTTCCATAAACTGCAATCAAATTCTGGATTAGTCTACCGCTACATTCTCTTTATTCAATACTAGCGTTTTGCATTGACAAAACCTATATCATTAAATGTGATCTTTTCAAATTTCCATATACTCTTGATCCTTTGCAGGAAGGGCCTAGGCTTATAGGCTTCCTGAAGACCTTTTCTAATGGTGTCAGCTAAAAAATGCTGCTCAAAAGATTAATTAGGTTAGCACCAATAACATTTCAAATTACGTGATTAAAAATGTCGTAGTCTTTACCTGGAGGTTCTTTCATAATTGGGTGTTCAACTAAGCTTGAAATGCCTATAATCTTTTCTTCATTTTCACCAAGTGCTCTCTCCAGATCTTCATACTTTTTATTCGGTAAAAGAACCGAATCCCACCATTCAACATCTGGAATTGACAGGGAATCTTTTTGGGGTGCAACTGCAGCTAGTTTTGCGGCAGTAGAAATTCCTGTCTTTTTTGCTACTGACTGGATTTGTTTTTGAAGCTTTTCTAGTTGCGCCTGACGAAAAAGAGAAAAAAAGGGCCCACAAAAAAAATGATAAGGTGGGAAAAAACCAAATAAAAATATTTGATTGTAACAATTTACGTTGGTTTTAGCACTCTCTTCGTATGATTCATTTTCTAAGTAAAAATTCTATGAAAACATGTGTAAAGAACACAGGTAAAAGGTCAACAGGTTTGCACAAGTAGGCGCTAAAAAGAAAAATATAGCATTAGCATGTTTTTTTATACAGAATCAAACCCTCAATTTGTGTTCAACTGGATATCCCCCAAATACAAAAATTTATCAAAACCATCAAGAAGAAGTCGTTGCGCAATTCAAAAGCCTTGTGCAGGAAAATCGTTGATATCTCTGGCCAAGTATGATACCAAAAAATCTAGTGCTCTTTTCGTATTAAATATTTTCAGCATGAATTACTGCATGTATTTTGGAGAGATATGGCACGGCAAATATTAAAATAAGCCTTATCAATGGCTATATGAAATACAAATTCAGGCTGAAAATGATTTCTTGCATTTCAATATCATACTGTCCTCTTTAAGGATAAGAGTCTAACAATTTATATCTTCTTTCATTGCTATTATAGGAGCAGTGGCCTTGCAGATGATACGAGGCAATAGCACAAAACATGCAATACATCCTTTGTTTCTTGCCCATATAATAAGTAAGGAGGGGGGGGGGGAGCTTGGTGGATGAACTTCACTTCTACATCATAATGATTTTAATCATTCCTAACTGTCAACCTAACAAATATGCTTAGCATACATGGAAATGATAAAATAAAATTCACACGAGACATGTCATATTTAATTAAATAGTTTATGTCACTTGAAAACCTCAAGTACTAGGTAAATCTGCTCTCCAAAATAGCGCGGCCTCAGGCAAAGCCCCAAACAGTCAATGAGATTACCCTGGTCAAGCACTGCTATAACTACCCTGCTACTCCCACTGTATGAAGTTCTCAGCCAGGGTTGGTAAGAAGGTGCCATCTCACAGGTCCTCTGGATTGCCAAGATCACTACTCTTAGCCAGAACAAGGACGAGCAAAGTGACGGCAACACGTACAGAGACATTCCCCCACCAAACATCGTAGTCTATGGTCAGGTCATTCTGGTTTGACTGAAGAAACCTGCCAAAAAGGTCAACTGTAGACATGGTTTTCTCCCTCTGACAACTCTAGGAGTGTAGAGAATAGCAGATGCCGCTGTATGTCATCTCTGCTGACAAGGCATTCAACCTTGTCAGCAGAGATGTTCTCTCAGGATCCTTCTAAACATTGGCTACCCACCAGAACTGCATGATTGAGTCCTTCCATACCGACATAGAAGCCAATGTGCAGTCTAATGGCAGGAACTCTCATGCCTTTCAGCATCCGCAGCAGAGTCTAGTAACGCTGTGTTCTCGCTTCCACAGTGTTTAGGATCTTTACAATNAACAGTCAATGAGATTACCCTGGTCAAGCACTGCTATAACTACCCTGCTACTCCCACTGTATGAAGTTCTCAGCCAGGGCTGGTAAGAAGGCGCCATGTCACAGGTCCTCTGGATTGCCAAGATCATTACTCTTAGCCAGAACAAGGACGAGCAAAGTGACGGCAACACGTACAGAGACATCCCCCCACCAAACATCGTAGTCTATGGTCAGGTCATTCTGGTTTGACTGAAGAAACCTGCCAAAAAGGTCAACTGTAGACATGGTTTTCTCCCTCTGACAACTCTAGGAGTGTAGAGAATAGCAGATGCCGCTGTATGTCATCTCTGCTGACAAGGCATTCAACCTTGTCAGCAGAGATGTTCTCTCAGGATCCTTCTAAACATTGGCTACCCACCAGAACTGCATGATTGAGTCCTTCCATACCGACATAGAAGCCAATGTGCAGTCTAATGGCAGGAACTCTCACGCCTTTCAGCATCCGCAGCAGAGTCCAGTAACGCTGTGTTCTAGCTTCCACAGTGTTTAGGATCTTTACAATACAAATGAGGCATACCTTCGGCATCACAACAGAAGGCATCTACCTGGGTACAAGATCAGAAGCCAGGGTATTTAATTTCATCCACCTCACAGCCAAGACCAAAGTGCGTGAAGTGCTGATCTGAGACATGCTGTTTGCAGTTTGATGGGGCACTAGTGACGACAGACAGCACGAACTCCATCAGTTAACTTGTCTCGGCTCAACATCACCGACAACCTCTCTCTGGTTGTCGAGTTTGACAGGAGTATCAGAAACCCACCCACAGCTCTTGCTTATCTCATATCCCGGGTGAGGATAAATCCAAAGTTGACAATGAAAAACAAGGTGGCGGTGTACCATGCTCGCATCATCAGCACTCTGTTGTGCGGCGGCAGGACATGGTTTACATACGCCAGGCAAACGGCAACTGATCACTTTGTGAGAGGTTTCCGCTCCATCATGGTGATTTCCTGGGTGGACAAATTTCCCAACACTGACGTCCTATCTTGAGTTGGCTTACCAAACATGTTCACTTTGCAAAGACAGTACCAACTTTGACGCCTAGCTTACGTTCATCGGATCCACGATGACGGCATCCCCAAAGACATCCTTTAAGGGGAGGTGGCCTCTTGAAGAAGAGCCACTAAGGGCCACAACCACATAATTGAGAAATAATTAACAGAGGCATCAAGGCCAGCAAAATGAACCCAGGACGAGCGGCAAAAGATCAAAGTGGGGAGGGCCCCTGGCTTAATTCTTAAAGCAGGGAAGTGTAGCTTATGGTTCCCGCCCCAGAGAAGTGACCCTGTAAAAAGAAGCGTAGCAACTCCGACAGACTAGCAACTGTATATAGATGTGATCTATCCAACAGAGACTGTCACTCCAGCATATGTCTCTTTAGCTACGGGAGTAGCTGCTGGCAAAAATCCAGGGTGCTATTTAATGGTCAACCCTGAGCGCCAGAGCCCCAACAACACCCTCGTTAACATAAGTAAATTTTCTGTTTAATAAAGGTCAATGTGCTCGTGATGACTTTATATACAAAGGTACTGTTACGATATAAATAACTGGATACAACAAAAATAGGTAGCTCACATAGAATACCACCCTCTGAAAAAATAAGCAGGTGTATGGTGCATGATTGTTGGTACCAGTGATAACTTTGAACTTCGGTTTGGGTGACGAACTTTAAGCCATCAAAATGCAAGAGGATGTAAGAACTGGAGTGGGTAAGATGGCAAATTGGTGGACAGGTGCCACTGACCTAGTCCTGTGCTATTGTTTTATGAAGCTGTCTGGATTANAAGATGTGATCTATACAACAGAGACTGTCACTCCAGCATATGTCTCTTTAGCTACGGGAGTCGCTGCTGGCAAAAATCCAGGGTGCTATTTAATGGTCAACCCTGAGCGCCAGAGCCCCAACAACACCCTCGTTAACATAAGTAAATTTTCTGTTTAATAAAGGTCAATGTGCTTGTGATGATTTTATATACAAAGGTACTGTTACGATATAAATAACTGGATACAACAAAAATAGGTAGCTCACATAGAATACCACCCTCTCTGAAAAATAAGCGGGTGTATTGTTTTATGAAGCTGTCTGGATTACACCCTAAATTGCAATTAAACATAATTAGAAAAGAACCAACAAAGGGCACTCTAGCTAGTAACTACCGTCTTATTACCTGCCTGCCGATAATGTGGAAGCTAGTAGCTGAAATCATGGAAGCTGTATGCATGGGCTGCTAGCAGACGAACAGAAGGGTTGCAGGACAGGATCAAGAGGAATGAAAGATCAGTTGCTTGTAGACTAAGCAATTCTTAAGATGTGCTGGAGAACGTTGACAAAATTGTCTGTGACCTAGGTAGTCTACAAAAAAGTAAATGACATGTTACCACACTCATAGATACTGAAATGCAAGCGGGTGGGTGGGTGACCCATAAACATGATTACCGCAATAAGTAACAGCATGGAGAACTGGAAGGCAGTTTTTACAGCTGGAGGAACAGATTTTTACAAAGAATATTTGGCTAAAGCTATAACTTTCTCAAAAAGCCTCTCGGGACTTTTAATTGTTTTGGGATAGTTATAATTGCAGCCACGTATTCCGTGGACTTTACTGGAACTGTCCTACAAAACTACTGCTATGGGGCTGAATACTTACCAATAGCTAAGTGAAGATAAACTCTACATGTAAAGCATACAAACGACTTAAAAGACAACCTGAAGTGCACAAGCCACAGAAAAAGGCTGAAGTAAAGGTGAATGAGTATCCCTGAAGAGTTAAAAAAACTTAGAAAGTGGGCCAAAAGGAAAATAAATGGTGGTAAGAAAAATCGGTGTTAGGTCTGAATTCACCAAAGAGTTAACATTGTATTCCTTCTGAGTATGTGCATGCCGAGCAATGTCCCATACTATTGTCTTAATGGTAATTGACGCGGGTCTGTTATGGAATACTGACATTCAGAGGTTCCAATCTGCACTGATAAGCCGTGGACGGCGAAACACGTGTATACAGACATAACTATATATATTAACATGGCAAAAATTCTACCCTATGACTGGAGGCGATGTTCGGTTGTCAGAACACTGCAAATTGAGTTTATCAATAACACATACAACAAAATGTAAAAATTGGCTGTATTTTGCTATACATCATTTAAAAATTGTAAATTCATAATTTGAAACTTGTTTTTACAAACTGTGCTTCTAACTTAAAGAATATCGCAAAAAATAAGCTGCAAGTTTACACATTAGTTACTATATGCTGATATATAATCATAACCGACAAAAGGTATGTCAGAGTGTGCATACAATAATATTTGTGACAAAACAGCAATTCCAGAACAAAAATTCCGGCACTGTCAAAAACATGGCCGAACAGCCACATCCAGAATACTATTCAGTTCAATGGTAGATGTGAAAACGAGAATTTAGTAAGAAAAGTAAAAAAGGCGAGAAAAATCAAATTAAGAACTATAATAATCAATACCTTGGCTCTCAGGCGCTGTGCCATTTGCTGAAATTTTCCTGGCTCGTGAAACTTAAAGGAACGTTTCTCCCTCTGCCCACTTGCTTTGTTTCTGATGGGCAGAGAAAAGTGTATTTGTTAAGTCAGTTCATAAGAATAAACCTTGTTTTTCTACAATATAAAAATACTTTAACAACTTAAAGTACCTTTTTATGATTTTCTTCTACATTGCATCACTGGCAGGCGAATGAATGAAGATCGAGTCCGATGTACTCTATTGACAGTATTTATCTTTTATCTCTAAGCAGTTTTCCGCTTTGCCATCTCCTGGTTGCCTTTATGGGTTGACATTTCTTTTTTTTAAATTTATGGATTGTTCTTAAACCTTTAACGTCAATGAACATTGCATATATGCCAGCTAAAAATTTTAGGTAGCCAGGTGATATGCATGCACTCGACATAGCACAGCCACCTCAAGATGGCATATATGAGCACAGTCTCAAGGAACTCGAGGCATGCTTAATAAGGGCAACGCCATTGGGGTCCTTGTCCTTCCATACGATACTTATGTAGCTTAATAATCTGCAAACGGCACATCAGCCATGTCTGCTACGTTTTAACACCTTATAGCAGGGTTGGCAATACAACTGAGGAGTTAATTTTGCAATACTTCAAGAGAATCTGCTCTCATTCGGCTCGTGATCTTCTTGTCAAATCTAGAAATCTCAGATAAAAGCTAAAGTCTTTAAACTTTCCGACAATCATCAATCATTTCTAATTGCGTGGACGAGGTGTTATTGGAGACATATTTTGCCTTATATTTGAGATTTCTGCTTTGGATAAATCTACATTCAGTCTTACGGGCTTAATAAACTGAGAACAGAACATTCCTTTGACTGAAATCTGTACTGTTTTGTTCTGCAATTAAAATAGAATGAGTTCAGCAGATCTGTGTTGACTTATTTTTAAGTACATACTTTGTCAGGGCATTTGGATGGTTAGCATGATCTGTGCAAGCATTGCGTTAGTCAATCCCCAATACCATTTCACAACTCTAGAGCAGGAATCAACCAAACCTTTATGTACCTCATTAAGTTACACGCTTGAACCCTCAACTTAGGTAACAAATTTACCTCTCTTATTGAACAGCGTCATAAATATCGGAGAAAACATCAACTGCGGCAGTGGCCCGATCAAACAGTTGCCCGACAGACAATTCTTTACGAAGATATTCCCCATCGATCATTCCCCGAGGGACTGAGGTCCGATGGAAATTAAAAATCCTGGACATTAAATCGAACAAACAAATTGCTTTAATTGTATTTTTCATAAAACCAATAAATTTAAGGCTACAAGGCTTTTCGTATGAGATATGGTATCAAATTCTGCTAAAAAAAAGTCAATTCTTTTCAATTTCAATTTTTCAATATTTTTAAAAGTCATTCTTTTTATTAATCTGAATACAAAAAGTGTTTGAAAACGATTCGATAGAATTGTCAAATCACAAACTTCGCCATGTCATATTTAACAAAATCACGTCATACATATTATATATATATATATATATATATAAGATAAGATAAAACACGAAAAATAAGAACTGTGATTGCAACTAATAGTTTCACGATATTTCAATCATCAGGCAATAATGCTACAAATACTGTACATGCTTTTTATAAACAAATAAAGTAGGCGGCTCATCAAAAATAATAAAAAAAAATAAAAAAATTACAGGTAGTGACGTATTACAACGTGTTAATGTTCTGGGAAAGGAAGAAAGAAAGGAAGTCCCATGTGGATACGGTTTAAGATTACTAAAGAGTAATTTATTTTCAAATTGGGTAGATAGGTGTTCGGCTCTTTGATCAGGAAAGGAGGTCCCATGTGGTTAGTCATTATGAAGTTGCGGAGGAGGAATTTGTTTTCGTGTCGGCATTTTGAAATAAGTTCTGATCTTTTGTCGAGAAGTTG
>RDPX01000010.1:5556734-5572714 GCA_003991215.1 Morbakka virulenta
TATATATATATATATATATATATATATATATATATATATATATATATATATATATATATATATATATATATATATATATATATATATATATATATATATATATATATATATACACATAAATACATATCTCTTCTCTTGTGTAACATTTAACAACTTGAGTTCTGTGGGTATCGGTTGTTGACCCATCCATCACTTGGTCCATCATTAAACGTCTTAGTTGCAGTGTGTCAGTCCTAGTAAATTTTTCTAACCTTTCCCATCGGTCGATTTATCTGTTACATGTTTTCAACAAGAATTGTCTGTTTTTGTAAAGCATTGTTTTTCATGTGTACACTGTGTGCTAACCATTTAATATATTGCTTTTTAAAAAAATGTGAGCATCCAATAATTCAGGATATATTATTGTTGCTGCAGACAAATGCATAGTCCAAATTACCATTTGCTTTATCTTGATCACATGTGCCTGAAGATGGTTGGGTTTCTGCGTTTGAAGCCACCCTTGCCAATGCGACGAAGCATACGAGTTAATTCTATTTCCAATTTCTTTATGTTATTACCAAAAAGGATCTAAGTCACAGATTTTAGATGATTCTGGGCCGGTCAAATGATGTCACAAACAATCTTGTTTTGCGGAGAACCTTTTGATCTTGTGTCACTCGTTTCAATCCATGAAATGTATAATTGCCGATGAAAGGCGCTGCTCAATTAGTTTGTTCGAGTTCAGATTTGATATCATTACTCCAAGGCAGTTGAATTTAGAGGCTTTCTTTATATCGGTATCGCTTAATTCAATAAGTCTTTGAGCATTTGTTATATGAAATCAAACCATAATACCATGGTTTCTGTTTCTATTCTCGATAACGTTATACCGTATCTTGTAAAATACATTTCTGTAGGTATCGTTCCATGTTGTAGTGCATCACGAGTTTTAAGGAAAATGACTTCATCATATCCATACATCATCTTTTCTATGCTGTTTTTGGTTCTTGCCGGACCTTTCATTCTTTGCAACTGGCTGCCGGCTGGTTGCTTCTATTGGTACTAAATACTGGGGTTGATATCTGTTATCGCAGCAAAGTTTAGTTATTAATTCATGAAAAGATTACGACTGTCTTCGTGGATATTGAATGCTATTGGTGGGTCTATTCCTCTCTGTTTGCAACCAATCTTCAGTCGGAACTCTTTATTGTAGCCTCTAGATTTTGGAGTTGCATGGGTATGAGTTACCTACACCAATGACAAAGAGGATGACAACCAAGCTAAGTATTGCGGTTTCGTCTTGCTTTACATAACATTTAACTCTTTATTGGTTGTTAGATGAGCGGGATGCAAACGTTGACTTTTATGAGTAGTATCAACAGACGAATGGGAGGTTCTTTGACAGCATGCAAAGCACTGTAAGCATTAAAAGATACAAGGGGTTGGGCTGAGATGATCACCTGTGTCGAATGACATGGCACATAGTTATGATGAGATACCTGGTTTCGTGATATCTAGTATTTTAGGTCTTTTAATAGTAAAATTTATTCTATTTTATTCGACTATGTATAAAGCAATTTTCTACAGCAGATTAGGCATAAAATTTCCTGATATGATTGAAGACGCAAATGAGCATTATCAAACTGTCTATTCTTTTGCAGCTAAGGCGTTATTAACTAAAAAAATATAAATGCCGCGCATACATAACTGAAATGCGTCCACGGTAAGTTCAAATCATTCAGGTATGTGCGTAACAAAAATAATCTGCCCGCTTTTCTGCTGCCATTTAACAACATAAGGAATTTTGCAATGCGTACAGTCTTATTAAAACTACAGTCTGATAGCAGTGGCGATTTACCATCTCATCGGGGTGTCCAAGAAGGCAACTTCCGCGTGCTGACGCCTGGATGCTGAGTAGCCAGATTTTCCTGACTAGTTAGTAACGATTAGCCTTCCTTTCAAGCTGTTCTTCCGTACCATGAAAGAAATCGATCTCGTCGTTCATGTGATTTCGCATCTGGTTCGTCGTCGATCTGGAGATTTTTTTTGAACTTGTGCCATTCCCGGTGGTAAGTGAAGGTTTATTGTTTCTGGTTTCTTTCCAAACTGATCTGCCTTGCTTGTGGGTTGCTGATACTTTTCAGTGTCGTCCTTGTTGGTATGTATAGGTGGCCACCCAGGAGTAATCCTGGGATATCTCGTGTGGTAGGAAAACAACTGTTGGCTCTATCTCACCCATGAAAAACCAACCAGAAAATGTGCGTCTTCGACGCCCCTGTAGTTGAGAGAGAGATATTTCCGGTGCAACCTACCCACTTGGTCACAGATACATATTAGGGAGGGGGGCGTTGCTGTGGGCTTTGAGCATTCACTTGTTCGGAATTGTGGGGAGGCTGGTTTCCGTTTCATAAGGCCGGATCGAGCTCACCTGGGTGGTCTTCCAGTCTGCCTTTAGTAGCTTACACAACAACAAAAACCATCTCATCGCCTTCAGGTTATTGTATAAAACTTTCAGCCTCTTATGTGAATGCTCTCAACAAAATATGTCGTTGCTAAGGAAAAGTAAAGCTGTTTTCACCCACTGACGCCTTTCTTTTGTTTGAATCAACCAAAAACTTATTAAAAACGTTTGCACACTCGCAGGAGCAGTGCATGCCAAATGACTAATGGAAATCATGTTTGCAGGTGGCAAGTCATTTCACGACTGGTGATGCTTATATAGGACCATAATAAACTAGTTCTGCCCTAACCAGGGTGGCTATCTAGAAAAAGGGAAAAATTCTAGTACAACCTATAATATTTGTTAAAACAGTATGTTGTCATCTGGGAAAACACTCGTGGTTAATACACAAAAGTACCAATATTCACAACAGATTCCAGTTTACAAAAAGCACAACAGTTCATGAGCAACCGGAAAGGAACTTTCCTCCTTAACTTCCGTATTTTGCTGATTTTTCACCCATTAAATCCACTTTACAGATGTGGATCAGTTGGTGACAATAACATCATTACGGAAATTTCATGGGTATTTTTGGGGAAACAAAATCCAAATATTGAGCATGTATATCATTCTATTCCTGGAAGACAACGTCACTACATTAGTGCTTTTGCAATTATAGATCCCACACTGAGACATATTGAGTATATGCTGTTTTATTCTGTGGATCAATCCTGAAGATGCTTATTTTATTTCATTTTTATCATTCTTAGGCACATACAAAATCTTTTTGACGGAGGTAAAAATATTTATAAATTGCTACTTTATTCTTTTACTTTTTTAGCAGTCAAATTTCAAAAAAGAAATCAAATTTATTCTTTTAATATTACTTCTGAAAATACAGAAACATCTTATAAAAAAAGCAAGGCACTGTTAGGATTCGAACCGGGGACCTCCTGTTTACTTGACAGGCGGATTAGCCAACAAAGCCACATCAAATAAAACAATAAAGCTGTCTTTTTGGTTTGGAAATACCTTTGCTGCTGAGGTGGGTTAAGAATAGCTAAATTTTATATAAACTTATATTATACTTTTTTCTAAACAAACACTTACTTCACTCTTGGATCGAAGTATTTTGTATCCTTTAATTCATCAGTTGGCTTTTCAATCTTCAGCTGCTCTCTCTTTCTCTCCCGAATATTAACTTTGAGGGTTGGCATCCTCTTTGCAAACTGAATGGCACGGCCAGTTGCAGAATCCACAGCACGACCCTCTGCATCAAGGACAACTGCTGAGGGCTTTGCCATTGTTGATGCATCAATCGCCGGGGTAGTATCTTTGGGCATTCCTGCCCTGACACCAGCTAACTAAAGTAAGGAAAAAGGCAGTTTTCTAAAGCACTCTACTAAACTTTTCTCGATTCAACGTTTAACAAAGCCTCTCAGCAACATTGTGCCGTAACACGGGCACGTTCATAAAAACCCATATTTCTGAACAAAAGGATCCTGACAACAAAAACTGTGCATCTTGAAATGATAGCAAGGCTGTTGTTGCTTGAAGGTGCACAAGCTTGGGTTCTGGTTAAAATATTAACTAGTATGTTACCCGCTATGGAGGATACTTAGGTTATTACAAAAATAACATATAAAAAAGAAAAAAAACATGGCAGAACAAACAGGTATTTCTCAAAATAAAACTTATGATAACTTAAAATGTATTAGGTGAATTAACCAAGGGGTGAAGGGCAATGCCAAAAGAAGGGTATTTGATACAACGGCGGTTGTAAAACAAACTAACGAGTGTTCCGAAAGTAGGGAAGGTGACGACAGATATTACAAGAAAGTACTATAGAGGGCTACATACTATACTGTGTGGGTATGATGGTTAAGAAAAGGGTGAAAAATCTAGCTGGAACTGTTGGGTCTAGGATAGGAGTCTAGTGTGGGCTAAACAAGTAAGCAGTTGGGGCGTGCTGTTATGGAAAATTCGACAGCGTGTCACTTGCGCATAAAAAGTGACACTTCTCCAACTTCTGCTTCGGGTTATTCAAACATGGAATAAACAATAACGGTTACATTGACCCCTGTATGACATCACAGATAACGAATCCTGTTTAGAGTTGATACTGTTATGTATAGCAGTTTTGTCACGATTAAATAGGCAGCTGTTTAACCATGACTGTCCTAAGTCTACGGTGTCATAGAGTGGTTAGTGCAATATTTGGGTGTAATTAACTGAAACTCCATGAATATTAACCAAGTATATTGTCGTTTAACCATGTGTTCTCGCACATCCCCCACAAACGTCAATACAGCAAACTGGTTACATCGATTATTTCGAAATTCTTCGAAATGGCTGTTTGTAATGATATTATTACTTGTAAGAATCTGACAATGTTTCCATGTCCTACTGAATAGAATTCCATTGTATATTTTTCTTTCAAATTTCATAAAAATGTATGGCAAAAATTACTGTCTAAGAAAAATTGCTTAATTAGTTTGACTTGTCAAAGTAGAACCCATTGCAGCAAAGTACAAGCTTAAAAAATATATAGTTTTTTCGTCTGGTGGGGTCTTATCATTACAAAGCAATGTTTTTTTTGTTTGTTCCTTTTCCTTTATCCAAGTAGGTTTCTTGATTTTTAGCAAAACTTTTTGGGGCTTCCTTCGTTTTGTCTTCATATCGGCCTCAAATGGCTGACATAAGTGCACCATTACGATATAAATGTAACATTCTCTTCTGGATATCTTCTCCTACAGCTATGGAATCACAACTAGGCTGCCCGATAAAGCATTGTGTATGTTGCATGTATCTTTCTGTTATTTCATGCTGCTCTAAGTACTTGATAATATTTCAACCAAATGCAGTCTTTTCCATGGTTAATAAGCATAGCTCTGTTAGTGCTTCCTTTAAAGTTGACAACAGGTTATATCTGGCTAGATCTAAAAAAGTTGGGAGGAAAGTGTGCCTGGGTTCCTAAAATGCTTTATTCTAACCATGGAAAAGCCCCAAAGTCATCAAAATAACAAGGAAGTACAGTTTGCAAGGAATTCAAAGCAGTGATGGAAGTTGGGGTTTGAATTCTTGAGAGGTCAACCTGTTTAACTTGATTGATTAATTTAATTTTCTTGTGTCTTAACGCGTCTAAAGATGTCTTTGACAGCCAAGTAACTGTGACACTATCATCACTTATCTGAAGGTCTGGGTACGGGTACTGATGGAGAAGTTACACAAAGATGGTTGGTTGACACAATGGTTTGCTAAGTATTATCATTATGAATGACTGGTTTGAGCTGGTAGCTAATGTGCGAAAACTTGAACATAATATTAAAACCTAACTGTTCCTACTCTTTCACAAGATATAACCTTAATCTACTTTTCAGATAAATGTTAATAGTTCTCAGTTTAGATTTTATTTTAGATATAATAGAAATAATAAAAGTAAATTTAGCAAATGTTTACTTTAATCTTAAGAAAATCAAAGCACGCTTTTTTGCCCGGACATTTCAAAGTAAGTAATCAAAAAGAACATATTATTAGTTTATTATTTAAACCGTTATTAGAAATAGTTATACATTTGGCATTGGATATTCGTCATGAACAAAAAGGCAATTGTAGATATGTACGAAAGACACAGTTTAAGTAATTATTTAAATAATAAAGAGCAATGAGAATAAAATGAGAGATAGCCACGCTAAGAGGTTAGGTGATCTTTCAACAATACCATCTAATCAAGATTACCTCTGGCAAAACCAACGTTATAAGAAGAGGTAAATACTCTTGTCAGGAATATAAAAACTGAGTCATCCTGTAACAATTAAGTCATCTGTAAGACCATGAACATTCTCAGAACAAAACAAAACACCTTTTTAAGTCATTCTTGGATAGAAAAAATATAGCATGCAGCAGCCAGCGACAAATAAATAAAAGTAATATTAAACCTAAAGTTTCCTAATCGTTTTTTTTTTTAATTTAGGCATTTTTGAAAGCATATCTTAAGTACAACTCTTAGGTATGTATATTTAAACACTTATGAAGGAGTAGAAGCTGAACTTGATCTTCCATTATTTGAGACTGCCAACCATTTAGTGAGTGTCACAATCCTTTGCTTATTTTATTATCATAAATTATTGATCAATATGCATCTTGTTTTTATGTCTTGGGCCCTTAGAATTTTCCTTTGAAAAGAAAGTTCTACCAACCTGAACATAAACACCTTGCGGTTTTCACTTTTTTTAAGACAATGTCACATGTGAAATGACCAATTTATGATGACAATGGCTCCTATCTTCATGTTGATTATGGCAAGAATGTTTGTACAAATATTGCTGATTATTTCAAAGTTCATATTAAAGAAGCAGGAAGCTGAGTTGGTCACTTGGGGTCACACAGCTAGATAAAATCAGAAATGAAAACATCAGAGGAACAGCACACGTTAGAAGATTAGGAGAGAAGCAAAGGGAAGGAAGACTGAGATGGTACGGACACGTGGTCAGAAGAGAAGATAGCTACATCGGGAGGAGAATGTTGAGGATGCAACTGCCAGGGAAGAGGAAGAGAGGAAGACCAAAGAGAAGATATATGGACGGAATTGAAGAGGATATGAGGACATTAGGAGTGAGGAGAGAGGACGCTGACGACCGCGCCAAATGGAGGCGATTGATCCGCTGTGGCGACCCCTGACGGGAGCAGCCGAAAGATGAAGAAGNACTACATCGGGAGGAGAATTGTAAGGATGCAACTGCCAGGGAAGAGGAAGAGATGAAGACCAAGTAGATGATATATGGACGGAATTGAAGAGGATATGAGGACATTAGGAGGGAGGAGAGAGGACGCTGACGACCGCGCCAAATGGAGGCTATTGATCCACTGTGGCGACCCCTGACGGGAGCAGCCGAAAGATGAAGAAGAAGAAGATTTCAAAGTTCATATTTTGTGGCAACAAAGCCTGGTGACAAGGCTTAGGAGTTGAAAACGCCCTGTGAGTTAAAAACTTTTTGTTCAAATAGAATAGCGAGTTGTGGTAAGTTAAAATGTAAAAAATAATGATCTTGTTGCTTCAATGGCAGATTTTCAAATGCACATGTGAAAAATCATAATAAAATAACATCAAAACTTGTCTATTTTACGGTACCTTGCACAACTTTATATCATAAAGAGAATTTGCCTGTTACTCTTCATTTATTCCCTACTTTTTAGTGACTAAACCAGGGAAATGGTATTTTATGCAGAGATTCTCCACACTAGGAAACACGCAGCGATTCTCCACACTAGGAAACACGCAGAGATTGTGAAACAGGTAGAGATCAATTGCACTTTTAACTCTGTTAAAAGTGAAAAGCCATACTATGAAACGATTTCTATCTACCGCAAAAACCCAACATTTTGAAAAATATATATGTAAAATAAGCATACCAGAAGGGTCAAACAGTCTAAATATGGATACCAAAAAAGGAAAAAAAATCAGTACAGATAATGACCTACACAGGCATGGCTTTCTTTCAAAATGAAAGAATTCTAACAAGCTGCTAGCACAAATCATCCTGGTGAAGCAAACATATGTTTCACAATTACCAATACACACATTTATTTGGAAAAAGTTTATCACAAGGGTCAAATTAATTCAAAATAAATGAATCGAAGAAATTTGAGCACAGCCGAATTTTTTGGCAGCTGCCGAAGACAAAAAAAATTTCAAAAAATTGCACTGCGATTTTGCAATTTTGCGGTCCTTTTTCTCCAATTTTTGTGATGCAACTTTGGTTACAACAGTGCCACCGGTCTTAAAAAATTGTCGCCATTCAGAATAAATTCTTTCTTGTGTTTTTAAACTGACTTACTATAGCAGCAGAAATTTTTGCAGGTGAAATCTTTGGCCTTTTTGACGATTTTTGCGAAAGTTGATGCGTTCGAAGATTTTAAATCATTGCAATGGAAGATATTCGTTCGAAATCATTTGCAAATGATGTTACGTGATGAGCCTTTTTTCTATCAAAAATGAAGTTAGGAACTAGACATACTTCAAGATGCATTTATACAGAATACGCAAGCTATGTTACTCAAATGCAAGATACAACATGTTTCGCATTATTCATCATGGATTACAATGATATTTTACGAGCGTTTAAAGATTTTGACAAAAACTCTCGTAAAATGCTTTTTCGTCACAAAGCCTGCGCCTAAAGTAACTTTACTTATGATTTACATCTGCATACAGTCTCCATATTGACACTACAAAATGTCATGGGATAATTTCTGACCTGGCGCGAAGAACTTACAGGGCAGGTATTATAGTATTAATAAATTCACAGTAAAATGTCGGCCATTGAAAATCATGCCAAAAGTTATGATCGAATGTAAAAAAGGTGCTTCTGATAACGATTTTAAAATATCAGTAAAATATTTCTTTACGTCATCCTCGTCTCTCATGTATTTTTTACTGGATGAGAAATTAATTAAGTCTCATCACACAAACACAAAGTAGAAGGATACAGATTATAATATTACAAAAACAATGCCTTGTGCTACGTAATCAGATCTAAACAAAGAGAGCGCAGGGAAGTGGGATATTCATTACAAAATGAAATTTCTGTGTTGGCATAATGAGATACCCATCGATATCTGGGACGATCATATATGGAACCCCTTTCACTGCTGGAGCAAGATGCCTTAATGTTAGTTTAACCACCTGCCTCCAAGTAAGTTTTCGTGCTTTGTTCGTCAACCATTTGATTAATTTATGGTGACCTTGTCGGGTTTGGGTTTTTCCCTTGCAGTTTTGCTGAAGAGAACTGGTGAATGAGTTAAACTAAGACTGTATGGAAGATGTAAATTGAACTGAATACTTAAAAAAGAATGCGAGTTTTAACGACGCAGGATTTGAATGTTTCGTGCAAAAATTGTATTTTTGATATGTCAATCGCAGTTTTATTTATTTCAACAAAATTTCAATCGCGCTTTTGAAGAAATAGACCCCTATTTGCGATCCGTTAATTCGACCGTTGTTTTATGAGATTTGATAAAATGTTCAAACAGTGTTGTGTTATAACACAAAATTACAAATGAATATAAAAGATTCTAATTATGATTAAGAACGTCAAGAATACCAAGTCAGGCCTAGTTGAAAGCTTCTCTTGAATTTTGGTTTGTAACTCAGATGCTTTCTTTGCTTTTTCCAGTGCCTCATTCATAAAATACTGTTGTGAAACCTCAGCTGTGGCCTCTCTTCCAGCACCTGAAGCACCAAGGCTTCCTATGCCTGCCTGTATTTGAAGGTCTAAAACGTAATTTGATAAAATTAATTAAGATAAACTTTGTAGTGTAGCGGCATAAGGAATATCGATCACTATTTTCTTGGAAAATTCCAACCCTGTATGCCTCTTACTTAGTAAGGAAAAAGGAAGTCCTTTTTGGAAAGATCTGGTAAAAGAACGTCCAGGGGGCCATAACTGTGTGATCATAACGATAAAATTACATTGCAACCTTTGTTCAAAAAAGTTACTGACATAGTCTTCAGACAAGACTCAATAACATTGAAAAGACTTGCATAGAATTCTATACTGCACAACTCTAAAATATATCTCGCAGATATTTGGTTACAGTTCACCTAAAAATGAGTAAAAATAATTGCATCACGGGTCATCAAAGGGGGCTCTGACATTGTTCCTTCAACTTTTTTGGGTGCTGACCTGATTTCTTTCATTATTCTTGGGTGTTGTATACCAGAATATTGTCTTCTTTTAGCTTTTTAGTAGTCTCTCCTACACCTAATTTTCATATGAAGTTAAGTTCAATTGACATTTATACCGTAAGGACACTATGTTATTCTTTAAAATAAAAACATTAGTTGCACATGTTGATAACAGTGTAGATATTACCTTCAGGGTCTACTTAACAAATATCAATGAGTCAGAATCAGCCAACAGAACGGAATAACATAAGATTGCTAGTAAAATTTACAAACACTTGGGTCAAGTTAATGGAGAAACACTACATAGCCTTTTAATCTATGATTGAGTAGCAGACAAACAATTGACGAAATTGATCAAGGGTGTGACATCTGTACCAGACCCCTTTGAAGACAACAGTTTGCATACCTCTCATTGATGAATTTAATGAGTCAAAGTGATGGATCTTAAATTCATGGAATCTCTCATTGTACTTTATCCAATTCATGATGCTATTTGGGGCAATGCAGTCTGTGTTGTTCCCGACAAAAATATAATAAAAGCACTAGTATTCTGGATTGCAACATTTGGACTCTCTGTCTTTCTCTGTCTGTCTGTTTGTCTGTCTGTCTGTCTGTCTTTTTATCTCTGTGTGTGTGCGCACATGCACATACATCTCTCTTTCTTTCTCTCTCTCTCTCTCTCTCTCTCTCTCTCTCTCTCTCACACACACACACACACACACACACACACACCAACAAACCAACAAAATTGTTACACAATTGGAGAAAAGCCTCCAAGCAGAATCTTTATGAAATGGGTGAGAAATTTTACAGGGTTAGCTGACTAGATGTGATCTTTTTAAGGCCATCAATTGAAGAAAATACCTGAGTTGGCATTTAAAGAAATGTTTAGGCTTTAAAAGAGGCTTCTAGATTGTGATATTTTTAAATTTTAGAAGAACTACAAAAGTTATATGTCAAGGAAAGCAACTACAATGATGCTATATTTTATTGGTACCATATGGGGAAACTTTAAGGTATAGTAACAGTTTATGTTGATGATTTCTTCTGGGATGGAGGATCTCGATTCAATAGTACATTTCTACAAAATTGAATGAAATCTTCAAGATCACTAGCAAGCACCAAAAAGTTTCACATATTTAGCCATTCATATTAATGAAGCTGACAAAAGTATTGTAATAAATCAAAATAGCTATATTGGTGCAGTTCATGATGTCAAGCCAAATGTAAATCATTGATGGGATCAATTAATTCCAGAGGATATGGGGTTTTATAATTGTTATTGATCAACTTTCATGGGGTAGCTTTCCTGACTTCTCCAAATATTGCTTATGGTCCATATGAATTGATTATTTTCATACAGATGCAGTTATTGATGACTTGCACTTATTGAATAAATCAGTATCAAAGGTACTACAGAGTAGAGGCTCACTAAACTTCAGCACAATTTGTCATATTGGAGAAAAAAGGATTGCTGTATGCAGTGATGCTTAATTCAGGTAGATCAAGGAAAAAGTTGTAAAACTTTATCCTTAAATGCTTGTTGTTGTTCTGCCATTGTTTGCAGTCATTTCTATGTTCAGTTTCAATGTGATGAAACATGATGAACCTCAAATTTCTTTCAGACAGTAGCAGTGATGCTTTCAAAAAGACTGATTTCTGATGCAAATCTTGCTGTAATGAGCAGGTTTGCGAAAACAATTCTTCCCAAAAACTTGGGAGTTAAGATTTCTGGAATGGTGTTTTTTATTATGGAAAGTTGATCATTCCTTCACCTTTTTACAGTGTTTGCTTTTCTACGGCCTCTAGGGAAAATACTGATCTTTTTGCTATATTTTTTTCTGCAAATTCTTCTGTAAATGGCACTAGTGTTTCTTTGTCAGAGACCCCTAATTATGGAATGTGTCCATAGCTCTTGGTATTTCAAGGGGATGCTGGCTTTGCTCATATCCCTCCTGGTTATAATTTGCCAAAGGCTCTTTGGTGTCACCCAACCATTTTCGTCTGGTTGTCACATTGGATGGAATTAGATCTGATGAGTACAGAGGGCTAGCCCTTACCTCCCATCAATATTCATGGAAAATCATTGATGTTAACCCTGGTGATGTTGCTGCTCTTCTTTTTTTTTTTATTTTTTATTTTTTAGTTTTAACGTCATTTTTCCCCAGCAAGTGGGGCTCAGACGGTGCCCTTCACAGGGACTTTGATTTGGCAGTGAGGAATTTTTTGGCCGGATGCCCTTCCTGACGCCAACCAATGGCTTTTTCTTTTCGCAAAGTTCTAAATTCTCCTCGACAGCTCGGGGAATCGAACCCGGAACTCTTGGTTACTGTGCAGTCCACTAACCATTAAGCCACGGCTCCTCTTCTTGAGTAACACTTTTCAGTTAAGCTGCTTTTTGTCATTTTTCCCTAATCTCTCTTTGGATTCTTATAAATAATTTACTGATAAGTTTATAAAGCGGTTGTTGTTGTGTATCACAGTAGGAGAAGTGTATGCCTGAGGCAATTCTCTCTAAGTCTAATATTTCTCTTTGCATAAAGTACTATTGTCACATCTTAACAACTTGATCCTCGTTTTACTTTTATGTTTTTGATCAAGTTCAATGATATGCTTTTAACTTTATAGGTCCAAATCTTGTGACTACTTATCAACCTTTGTTTCACTGAAGAAGTGAGGTTTGTTTTAGTCATTTCAATAGGTAATGTCATTGGAAATGTTTTGCTGAGCTTTCCTTGCTGGTACCAACTCAGTATGTTGCATCCCACATGACTCATTTCTCTCAGTGTCTTCATACTTATGCAGTTGATGTTTTTTGTTGTAATAAATCTCTCTGTGAATCTAGCTTGTTTCCTCAGGCAGCTAGGTTCTGAGTGCTTTTCTCCATCACAATGCTAGTACTTTTTTATAAGTTCTTATATATGTCAAAGGTTAAGCCACCTCCTAAACTAACTTTTTTTGGTTTCTTTTCACAGTCCTATATGCTTAGTTACTGGATTATCTATCAATCTATTGTCTGTCCTATCTATCTGGAAATGATAATTTAACTATTAAAAGAATGAAATGCAAACTAGCAGAATGGAAGTGTGGTTTCAGTTTTTACCCAAAGTTTCAGATAAAATAGTTTTAAATGCCTTCTATGCTTACCTATCTGTTTCCTTCTCTCTTCAATCTGTTTTTTCATTATTGCAACCATGGCACTTATTTCAGCAGTATTCATTGGGATATTTGGGATGCTTTCTGTTTCTGGTAAAGTTGGAGGCAATGGAGCATCATCTGTTAGTGCATCAAAGCGGTTCACTTTCTGTTTCTTCCTTTTGTCAAGTTCTGCTGTTCCTTCAATGTCATCACCAAATACATCCTGCATGGATCGCTTTGCACGCTGACCTTGTTTTCCTTGGGCATCAGCTTTTACATTTTTTCTTTGGTGAAACAAACAAACAAAACAAAATATCATCAATCCAATTATAGTTTATTAAAAACCTATTTAATTAATGCATAAACATTGCACTGAGCTTTCAGGTTATTTTTACACAGCTATATTTTATGCTATATTTTATGCATGGTGCTTTGTATCAAATAAAAGCTTCCAACATAAAATACAAATTTTGTATTCACCAAAAACATAGTGTAACACAATAAACAGGACAATTAGGCTCAGAATCCATCTGACAACTGGTTAAAAGTCAGTGTCTTGTGATCTTATATAAGGTGAGTTAACATGGAAATGTATTTATGTAGTCATTTTTTTATCTAATCTGTTTATTAATTCAAATGTTTGTTTCATACATCACATTAGAGCACATTCCACCTTCTTCCTTTCAACAGATTTATAGTTAAAGGAACTGCAAAAAAGTTTTCTGTGTGAAGCAGGAAGATATCCTTTGGCCAATGTGTTGGAATCGATGCAAGAATAGTATCACTACCAAAATCTAGCTTTGGACAGTTGAGTTCCAAAGCAGTGGTTGGTCCATCTGCATCTGCTATGAGCCTTTTTAAAACTCTTCCAATAGAAAAAAGTTATTTTTTCTTTCGACAAATAGTGCTGCATACCAACTCTCAACTATTTTGTTATGAAAATCTATAAAGCTGAGAAAATATTATTTCTTTTGTTAACAGGTAACAGCACATAGCTACATTTGTTTACAAAACATGCATGTTTTACAAAAAATCTAACATGACTTAACTCAGCATGGCCAACTCATAGAAACACTAGTTGTTATGTATGATTCAGTATGAAAAATGTCATTATTTCTTTTTAACAAATGTAGGAAGTTATTTACTTGAGTTTACAAAAACATGCATGTTTCACAACACCCCCCCCCTACACACACACACACACACACACACATATATATATATATATACACTTTTTAAGAAACTAAAAAACAAGAACCTAAAAACACATTTCACAAATCAAAGTACTAATGGCTCAAAAGCTCTCCCCACTCCCACCTCAAAAGCTCAGTGTCATAACTCAAAACAACAAATAGTCCAGAAACTAAGACCTAAGAAATGAGTCTATTGTTAAAAAATTATGTGCAAATGAAAAGTTATTAAAACCACTATTTGAATAGGTTTACACCATCCATACATAGGAAGTGGCATATTAGGAAGCCCTTCTCATTCTCCTGCTTAATTTCGTTGCTTTAAAAACAACAGCCATGTTTTTTATGGATCTGGTTTCAGTTTTGGATGGGGTTCATCTGGAGGTTTTTATTGTTTTCAAACTGATGCTACATTTTTAATCTCTTCTCAGACAAGAAACAAAGCACACCAAAACAAACATTAGAAATTGCAGATCAAATGAATAAACAGATGTCCTTTTCACCAATGACCATGTTGTACAAAAAGAAATATTTATGGGTAACTGAAAAAAATGCTTGTGTAAAACATAGCACACATTGCATGCAAAAAATAGCCTGCCATGACTGTACATACAAAGACAACTTTGGCTATCCAAGAAGCAATTTAAATGTGAAATTTGTACATTAGGTCATTAGAATATCAGTTTCCTAGACAAAATGTCCATCAAGAACAGTGTTTGACCAGATAAAAGTTTTTTCCTTGAAAATGCCACATGCTCAGTGTCTATTCAGCATGAGACATGTATTTGGCTGCAAGCCTTGATAAAATTATTATGTAACTCGTTGTTTCCAACACAATGAAAATTCTCTCCAGTTTGCAGTGAAAGCTATCTGATGTGAAATTAATGCTTAATTCTTGGGGCCAGGATAGGGAGGAAGGATAGAAAAAGAACAAACATGTGGATAATAGAACCTTTTTAAAATTCAAAAAGACAAGTAAAACAAACAACTTATTTCCATGTTCTTTTTGAGTTGCAAAAGACTATGCCTTAAAAAACAATTTCTCATGAATAATTGATGATGTTCATCAAACCTTACAGCACTTTTCAGCTAAAAACAAAGTTGCATTAAAAGTGTTGCTGCAGTTTTCTTTGTATTCTTGTTTACTTAAAGTTTGTGGCAGAAGACTAATGATTGGCAGAGAAGTAATGGAACATTGATGAAAATTCCATTACAAAAAGGAATTAAAACAACCAACATCAATTGATATCTTCTTCTTCTTTACCTTTCAGCTGCTCCCTTTAGGGGTCGCCACAGCAGATCAGTTTCTTCCATTTTTCACGGTTTGTTGCATCTTCTCTCCGCACTCCAGCTGCTCTCATGTCCTCTGTCAACACATCCATATATCTTCTTTTTGGTCTCCCACGCTTTCTTCTCCCAGGCACTTCCATTTCCAAAACTCTCCTTCCAATGTAATCTTCTTCCCTCCTATTAACATGTCCAAACCATCTGAGTCTTGCTTCTCTTTGCTTGTCGCTCAGTCTTCTCACATGGGTTGTACCTCTTA
>RDPX01000010.1:5581703-5598360 GCA_003991215.1 Morbakka virulenta
GTTCATCTAGAGTGTCAAGACAGCCTACGTGGATGGGAGATTATGAATGTTGAAATTGGATGAACACTTATATATATAAACTTTAGTGGGGGAGAATGTCATGATATTTTATTCTAAGACTTTGGTATTTTGTTTGGTTGTGTTAATGGACTTTAACAGTATTGTGTTAATAGACTCTAATATTTCTTTTATTTTCTTTAGGCTAGTATATTAACAACTTCGTAAAGCCTTATTTACATTATACATCAAAAAGTCATTTCGTCACAAGTGTTTTTTTGAATAGAAACTAAATCTAATTCTTTGAAGGAGGCTGGAGATTCTTGACTAACTCAAAAAGAAAGCATCAACTCTGTTGGTTCCAAGCCATTCATGAGTTTTGATTCCTTTTAACATAAAAATATCTTTTTATTTTAAATGTCAATGAAAAACGGAACTTCAATCAGAAGAATTCTTCATGTTCACTACATAATATTTGCTTCCACATTATTTGATAATTTGTTGCTGACAGATATAAGAATGGTCCTGTTTATGCTACTTAATGATGCCACTTTTTAATTAATTTTGATAAGGCAATTGAGGCCTGCATGTTTCCATATTCGAACCTGAAATTTTTGAAACATGTACTGAATAAAATTATCTGTGAAATCAATGTCATTAGAAAATCTCTTCACATTTAATTCTCAATGTCCAGTATTCAACATCTGCATAAGATCTTTCATATATGGAAAATTGTCATTGTCAATTCTATTTCCAATACATTAAATAATTTTGTTGAATACATTCTCATTATTGTTATTCAGTTTCTTCCACTGGGTTAATTTAAGATTATAAGTTATACCATGTTCTTTTACATTTACATTATCTTCAACGTTCCAAAAGTAAGTAAAGTTCTCAACATTTCTTTTCTTCAATCCATCTAAATCAGATTGATCCTTTTCAAGAGTCATTACTGTTTTTAGTGTCTATATTGTCACTTTGTTAAGTTAATGTTAATTTTTGTATTTGTTGCAGGAAATCCAGTACAGCACATTTAAGATTGTTAACATAGTTTTATCTAATATGAAAATGAATGTACCTGACCAGTCCCTCAGATAGAGAAGCAAATCTATTTGATGAAAAAACAATGCCCTTTGACTGACAGAGCAGTATTTCAAGCAGTGGTCTTGGTGCATATAAGGAAAACTGAAGGCCTTCAGAACTCTTATACTTTCAAATCTGCCAGGCACTGTCCCATATCACAAATACCTGTATGTACAACTACTGAACAACATATTGGACCCCTTAAAACTCTATTTTCTACTGTGGGGAAATAACAATGAAACACTACTGTCATATCATAATTTCATCTAGTTTATTTAAGACAGACATATAAGGGCAACTAAAAGGGAAATAATAGCAAAGAAGACAGAAAAGAGAACGGGAAGGCAATATCCAGGAGTGGACATAACAGCTACACACATTCTCAGTGCTGAGTCCCAGTGACTTCAAGTAAAGTAAGTCTTAACCTTGCCATACATTCCCTCATCTATACTATCTATAACCTTCCACCTTCGTCTCATACAGAGCATTGCCAGGTTAAGAAATAAATGGGGAATTCGTAGATTTCTTTTACATGTAAGGCACTTATTTATCAGCTACTTCAACAACTTCTTTATTTGTCATATCAAACAGACCCGTGAAATTTGGCTAGGGTACCAATTAAAACCTCTTTGTAACCTGTTTATGTTGGCAATAAAATTATTACATTACCTTATGTACGATTTTTTTCTATCATTTTTGTGCTTGCACGCCTACCAATAGAATGACCGAGTTTAGTCCAGTGGAAACGTTTCGGGTCTTCAGGTTTCCACTGGACCACTCGGGTGAAAAAAATGGATGTCTAGTACCGTACCATCGTAACAAACAATCAGGAATACAAATTACCTGTACTTTTCAATACGAACAAACAAGTCCTCCACGAATCTAGGAGCTAAATCTTGGCCAAGTAACGCTTCCAATTGTTCTGATGTTTCATCTCGGTCCAATTTCTGTGCCAAACAAGAAATGGCAGCTTTCATCACAGCCTTTTCTGGAAATCCAAGCCTATCCTTTACCGTCTCCAAAACAATTGGCTGCAATTCTTCTTGTTCCTTTCTAGTAAGAGACATCCTGTTGCGTGAGGGCAAATTTCAATATTGATATAATATGTAGCCCGTCTGGTCAACAGCGACTAAAATTTTGCGGGTAAGTTTCGCAGTTCACTCTACAAAGCATTATCCTTTTAAGAACGTGCCATTATTTAGCAATAAATTTAACTCTTATTACAAAAGATTATTGCTGTACGGGAAGTGAACGGTGGTTGCAGATCTCACTGTTGTGTGACTGAAGTTTTCTGCACTGACAAACAGTTTTTTGAAAACGTAATTGAGGCGATTGGATGTGCGATGATACTTTGTCACCCATTGGTGTGAGATGTCACAGGGTACCGATACATCATCTCTTGTCAAAAATTTTTGTGTGGAAGACCCACAATGTTTATGTTCTGTTCTGGTTTGTTGGGAATAGTGAGCAGCTGAAGGAATTCTTTTACTATCTCATTCCTTTCATTAGAACAGTGAAATACCTCAAGTTATTTTTGCGTATGATAAGCCGTTGCTGTGTGCGCATTG
This sequence comes from Morbakka virulenta, assembly GCA_003991215.1. Classification (NCBI taxonomy): domain Eukaryota; kingdom Metazoa; phylum Cnidaria; class Cubozoa; order Carybdeida; family Carukiidae; genus Morbakka; species Morbakka virulenta. Next base: position 5,584,352 of record RDPX01000010.1, read on the forward strand.
GGAGGTATTGACAATGCTAGATCAAGAACAACCAATCAAGACAACTTGATCCATGATAGTTTTTGGCCTTTCCAAGATTGGGGCAGCCAAACAATCCAAATGGTATTAAATACTCATTAATTATTTGTGCCGTTGTTTGATATCCATTAAGTAAGGTAAAATAAGTAAGGTGGATTAAAATGGAACCAAAGGTGTCTTCAGAAAACCACAATCCGTTTTCATTTGCAAATTATATGCATCAAAGAGAATCGAGCAGTCAAAATGGACAGTCACAGAAAGGAAAAACTTGTGGTAGTTATGGAAAGGAGTACTGCCAAGAAATTGAGCAAGGCTGCCGCTTTAGCCCGGAGGATAATCACAGAAAAAAGTATCCAGACGACTCATTTGATATATTCACTTACAATGCTGATACTAGTTTTAACGATTTCGGAGGTATGTTAATGTTTTATAAAATGTTTATATAAAAAGTTAAAATATAGACTCATATTTTATTACAAGTCAATGTGAACATCTTGTAGTGGGTTCTTTGAATTTATGTATTAATTATTTAAAAATTAGTCGAATTAATAGCCACTTTATACCACCAAATTTAAACAATGGACGTTAACTGTGGACGCGGACGAGCAGAAGAGAAAGTGTATACTAGATTCAAGTATTAAAGTAAGTTTTATTTACTTTGATACTTGAATCAACAAAACCAAACTAAGGCTCTAGCAGTGGTGTGGGTGAAGGTAAATCTACGGTGGGTCAGACCCACAGTTTTTGGAAAAAGAGTCGGTGCCCACTTAATAATTTTTCAGAAAATACTTTTTCTATTTAGAGGAGAAATCATCTTTTATATTCAATTCTTAATCCCTTTATCAAAGGAATTGTTTTTGATCATCCTAGAAAGTATTTAATGGGTTACACAGTAAGCATTTAAAGCACACCAACGCTAGCTAACTACAATATAGTTCAAACAAACACAAGACCTTATGTCGTGGTATAAGTTAAACATTGTTATTTAGCCAGTTATGATTTGTCTAGTGATTTGAATAGGTTATTTGAATGAAAGAGCCAATATTAACCCCTGACCAAATATTTATGTTGTTTTATATGCCTAGGCAGACATCCAAAACAGAAAAAGTGAAGATTACATGAATTTACACTGCAACTAAACAAATAAGCTATGGCAAATACCACATAGTTTTTATCACATTTTCTTATACTAAATGATGAAGATCCAAAAAACAGACATGGCTTCTTCTGGACTTATTAACAAGTATCTACAAAACACTATACAAAAGACTTGAAATTCATTAACAATACCAAGTTTGTTCAAGAATTAGGTAAATGTTAAATTTAGTGCTTGGAAAGATGGTAAGAACACTACTAATAAGCACTACATTGGCTATCTTTAGATTTACATAAGCTATCAATTAATATCATTGATGCAAGTTGTATATTCTGGTTCGTACAAATATTATTGCTATTTCTTTTTTGGACTGCAAACACTTACATAAATTGTCACCATAAGTTTCTGATTATATCCCAAAGCAAAGTTCTAGATTTATGTTGTATTCCTAATATTAATGCAGATATTTTTAAATCAGTGTTTTCAATAACATAGCCTGCTGAATATTTTGTACATGGAAGATATGACTCAGACCAAAGTCTAGAATACACTTCCTCAGACAATAACTGTGGCCACAAAATCTTATTCAGTACTTCCAAGGTGCAAATTAAGTTTTAGAACAACTTGTGGAGGTATTTAAGCCAAACTTCTATTTAGAATGAATATTTTAGAAAGTACTTTAATATTATAAGTCTAAAAAATAGTTGGGAATTGCGCCTGGTAGGCCTTGAATTTTGAAAGGGCAACATCAAGTTTGTCCAGCAACAGTGGAATGTAGCCAGACATGATTGGTAACAATACCTCAGGTTCTTTTAAATCCTGATTGCAGACATGGGAGTTATAAGCCTGCAAAGTGATAATTTTTTAATAACCATTATTAACATTTCAAGCAAATGCAAGTATATAAAAACCCTGATATGTTTGCATTATGTCTACTTAAATTTTGAATAAAAGATTTTCAACAATAAACACAAAATAAAGACCTTGAGTTTGCATCTGCATCTGGATGCTAATATGCATAACAATTGTGAACCTGGGTTTACTTTTGTTTTATAAAAGAACTGGTATTTTCCTTCTTTAGCATTACTAATCTTTTTTATCACATAATTAATCACATAATCCACTCACATCACAAGGACCAAATTTTTACATTCAGGAAGTACTTCTAAATATTTATTTTTATTTTTTCATCTTCAAAAGATGTTTGCTTTCTTTCTGAATGCAAACACGGAATGTGGTCAAACTCCTCTTTGGAGCTCATCATGTATTTGGTCAATAAACATTGTAAACATTGCACTTCTGAGGCACTTAACAACAAAATGAATGAAAGAAAATATACTGAAGGGAAGGTCTATTTTCTTTTTTGTTAAGGCTTGTGTGGTTCAAAGACAGGGTTTATAAAAGTACCTTTTGAATAAGTAATGGATTTCAAACAGAATTTAATGATAGTTTAATAATAATAATGATAATTTACTGTCATTCAATAGAATTAATAAATGGAGCAATCGCATTCTTCCACTCACTTCACTTTTGATCTGAACAAAGAAATTGAACAAAATAAATGCATGGTTTGAATATCAGTATTGATAAAATGTCTTCTTTTTGAAATACTTTTTATGGTCAGTTAAACCAAAAGATATGCTATAAAGTCTACATTTGTACTGCTAGATTAATCATTGTCATCATCATCATATTTGGTTTAATGTCCATTTTACATGCTAGCATGTGTTGGACGCTTTCTTGAAATTGACTTCTAAGTTATCCTATCCTTCAGCAGGTCTCTGCTGACACATTTTTGTTTGAGATTCATCCTTATCACTTCCTCCCATGTTTTCTTCAGTCTTCCTCTGCCAGTGGTTCCTGTAACCTTGATTGTTTTGCATCTACTTGCCCAAGCATTCCTGTCCATTCTCTCCACATGACCAAACCAATGAAGCCTCCTATTCTTTATTCAGCTGCCAATATTGACCAGGTGAAATCTCCTTCTGAGTTCATTAGAACTGAGCCTGTCCTTTATACTTATGTTGCACATCCATCTGATCATCCAGTCTTTATTATATGGGTCATTTTTCAACTGTACTTCATCCCAATGTGCAAAATTTTGCTTAATGGTTTTGTATGGCTGGAATCTTTTACAGTTCAGGGCTTGAATGGGTGCTGTGAGATTGTGGTCACTAATGGAGTTCCCATGAACAATAGGCCTACTATTTGATATAAGGTGTTGTTTTGTTGATGCAATTATATCAATTGATATACTAATCTTTTCAGTAGTTTGTTTAGCAGATTTTATTAACTGTTTAGAACCATTATGCTTTATTACCTCTTTAATGGCTTTGTGATTATCTTTATTCAGGTAGTCACAGTTTATATCTCCCAGGGTTACTTCAGCACAGTAATCCACTCCCTGTATTAACATTTGATAGAATTTTAAAAAGTTTGCAGTTGTGTATTAAGACGAATCAGGGGGCCTGTATATAATACAAATGAGGAATGAATTTGATTTTTTCACCAATTTTTGTAACCATATTGATCCTTAGTCACTGAAGGTCTGTCCAAATATATTGTGCATTGTTCCTAATATAACATCCTACACCTCCTCCAGGAACTGATTTTAAATCTTTTTTGATAAACACATACCTATCAATAGAGATTTCTGGATTGTTTATGTTCTCAAATAAGTGTGATTCTGAGGCCTGCTGATTATCATTGCTAGAGTCATTGTCACTGAGTGAACTTAATTTAAATTTTTGACTTGACATTTTTTCATTATTTTTACATTTTGGTTAAGATGTCTTACCCTTTCACTCACCGAATCTTCACTGTGGGAAAGACATTGTACTTCTCAACTGGGACTGTTAGGTTTGTTGTCCTAAGCTATTTCTTAGTGTTTTTGAGGTGGATCCTCACAGCAGAAAAATATAAACGTTCTTTCAACGAAAAGCATACATCCGGGAACTGTCGATACCCAGATATCATTTTATTGATATTCATCAGACACAATAGATGTCACCACAATACATGGTTACTGGGTACACAGAGTTACGCTACAACATATCCTCCCCGTTAAGTTTGAAATACAAATGTTGAGAAAATCACCAGTTAACTACAAAGTTACAACTAAATCTAAAAAATGTTCGTACCAACACAAATGTTCACAGTTCAATGTCCTTTAAGTGTAGTAGAATGTTACTTAATAAACAATGTCCTAGTCCAACTATATAGAGTACTTAATCACTATTAAGATATAAGTTCAGTCTTTCGACTGGTTTGCGAACCCGAGAACTACGACGTAATTCCGGTTGAGCCGCAGGGTTTGCGGGTAGCGCTGGGTTATTTGCAGGAAGCGCAGGGTTAACCGATTCGGATCGAGATGGAGATCTTAGACGTCCCGGAACAGATTTGGGTTGAACATCACCGGGTGGTGGTTCTCGATTTTCCGGTTGTTGCTGCTGTGGACGAAATGTAGGTATGGAATCGGGACTCAGAAGCTCTAAATCCTCACATGGTTGATCTACATCTGGTGAATCGCAACGCCTCTCTCGGATATGATCAATGTGTCGCTTGAAGATACGACCATCATGCAACTGAACAGTGTATGATAACGGACCGTTCACAGAAATGATTTTACCTGAAAGCCAGTTGCTCTCGTCATGTATATGAACATAAACTTTGTCACCAATGTCAAATTTACGTTCTCGAGAATGCTTGTCATGTCTGTCCTTCATGGCAGATTGTTTCATGAAGACAGATCCTCGTGCGTCCGGTGTCAGCAGAGATATACGCGTACGTAAACGTCGGTTCATAAGCATCTCTGATGGTGATTGTCCAGTAGTAGCATGCGGAGTTGTTCGGTACGATAGCAACAATCGAGATAATCTTGTTTCCAGACTACCGTCAACGAGTCGCTTAAGTCCATGTTTCACAGTACGAACTGCTCGTTCTGCTAATCCATTCGAGGATGGATGGTACGGAGCAGTTAACACATGTTTGATACCGTTTTCAGTCGTGAATGTTTTGAATTCTGATGATGTAAAGCACGCACCATTGTCACTCACTATGATGTTGGGCAGACCATGTGTTGCAAAGCTCTGTCTCAGCTTTTCGATTGTTGTCGAAGAAGTGGAAGATGATGTTATATGAGCATCTATCCATTTTGAATGTGCGTCAACAATGACTAGTATCATCTTGCCTTGAAAGGGTCCAAGATAGTCAATATGAACGCGACACCAAGGTTTATCGGGCCACTCCCATGGATGCAATGGTTGTGAGGGTGGCAACGGTCGTGATCGTTGGCAAGTGTTACAGTTTTTTACTTTGTTTTCAATGTCCGCATCCTGATTAGGCCACCATACATATGAGCGAGCCAACGACTTCATGCGTGTCATGCCTGGATGTGTGTCGTGTAACAGTTCGAGAACTTTCAATCTACAGTCAGTAGGTATGATAACTCGAGCTCCCCATAGAACACAATCGTCCTGAATACTGAGCTCATTCTTGCGAGACTCGTAAGGATGGTATTGTTCACGTTGCGAATTATCAATCGTTGCTGGCCATCCGTCTAGCACGAATTTATGTACTTGGGATAAAACTGGGTCACGTCTTGTCGCTTTCCTGATTGTTCTTACGTTCATGACAGTGTTGTCCATGTTTTCCAACATGTTCACGACGTCCCCTGGTGTTGGTGAATAGCTCGTTGTTGTCGATAATGGTAATCTGCTTAGAGCGTCTGCATTGGAGTGATCTTTTCCCTTGCGGTACACAATTGTGTAGTCGTATGCGGATAGCATTAATGACCATCTGATCAGTCTTGGAGACGCGGTCAACGGTACTGATTTCATCTCACTCAACAATGTGAGTAATGGCTTATGGTCGGTCACTATGCTGAAATGTTTACCAAAAAGGTACTGGTCGAAACGTTTAACGCCATATACGATCGCAAGTGCCTCTTTGTCGAGTTGCGAGTAGTTACGTTCAGATGCGTTCATTGTCTGCGAAGCATACGCTATAGGTTTTTCTGAACCATCAGGCATCTTGTGTGACAAAACACATCCCACTGCGTATGGCGAAGCATCACATGCTAATATGATCTCCTTGTTGGGATCGAAATGTGTGAGCACACGGTCAGAAGTCAGAAGACGCTTAGATTCGTTGAATGAGTCATCTTCCTCCTTGGTCCAAGTCCAAGAAACGTCTTTGCGAAGAAGATTATGCAGTGGTGCTAATACCGTAGACAAGTTTGGTAAGTATCTACCATAGTAGTTTAACATACCTAAGTATGCTTGCAGTTCTTTCTTGTTCGATGGTGTCGGAGCATTGTTTATCGCGCTCACCTTGTCGTCGGTCGGATGAATACCGTTTGCGTCGATTCTGTGACCTAGGTACGTCACACTCGGTTGCAAGAACTGACATTTGTGTAGCTTTAGTCGCATGCCGGCTGACTCTAATCTCGTGAGCACTTTATCCACGTTGGATATGTGTTCATGTAATGTTGAACCCGTTATGATGATGTCATCTTGATAGACCGATACATGTTTCAGTCCTTGGAACATGGTGTCCATAATGCGCTGAAAAATCGCGCTGCCGGATTTTATGCCAAATGGCATACGATTGTACGTGTACAACCCCCTGATTGTGTTGATAGTGACAAACTTCTGTGATTGTTCATCCAATGGAACCTGGAGATATGCGTTGCTCAAATCTACCTTCGAATACAATACTCCGCCTGATAATTGCACATAGATGTCCTCGATTCGAGGTAGCGGGTATGGATCAAGTTCAGAGACCTTGTTTATAGTGACTTTGTAATCACCGCAAATACGAATGGACTGATCTGTCTTCACGACAGGTACGATAGGGCTTGCCCATTCCGAAAAAGCTACTGGACGAATAATCCCTTGTTGCTCAAGTCGGTCAAGTTCCTTCTCGATGCGTTCGCGCAGGGCATATGGGACCGGTCTCGCTTTGAAAAAACGCGGGCTTGCCTGCGGATCAACTCGGAGTGATGCATGCGCACCTTTAATCTGACCTATTTCATCTTTGAACACATCATTATGTTTATCTAAAACTGCTTGCAGTTTAGAACCTGATACCTTGTTAACTGAACGACCTTTGACCTGCTCAGCCCAATCAAGTTTCAATTTAAACAACCAATTTCTGCCCAGGAGTGACTGTTTATCTCCTGGGGTTACTAACAAAGGCAATTTCACAGTTTGGTTGTTATGTTGTACAATAACATCAGCTTGACCCATAATTACAAGCTTATCACCAGCATAAGTCTTAATGCCAGGATCAGGAATATTCACAAGTGTTACATTGTTCAAATGTTTGTTTAGAGTAGTCTCCCCAATAATGGTGAATGCTGCACCAGTATCTAGTTCAAAAGGTATTGTCTGACCTTCAACATCAATGTTGACAAATATAGGGTCAATGTTTATGTCATCACTTAAGTGATACATGTCATAGTGTTCGCCAGTGTGGTCATAGTGTTCATCAGTTTGACCATAATGTTCATCAGTTTGTTGCTTATGCAGCTCAGAGTGTTCTCGTGTTAAACTGTTAACCCCCTTACCAGACATACATACCTTGGCGAAGTGGTTACGTTTGTTGCACTTACTACAAATCTTGTCACGTGCAGGACAGTTCTTTATATCGTCGTGCCACTTTCCACCGCAGAATTTACAATGTTGTTGTGAATGTTTGTTGTTGTTCCGTTTTTGAGAATGTCCGTTGTTGTTCTGTTTCCGATATTCCGGAGTCTGCGTTGGTTTCTTCTTGAACTGCTTCGGCGTTGTGGATACAGCATTAATGTTCGGTCTTTCCATAACAGCAGCTTGTGCATTCGAGAGTTCTAAAGCACGTCCGCGTTTCAATATGTCCGTCAGGGATAAGTTTTTTTCCAACGCCTCACGTCTGAGTTTAGGATTGAGACATGTTCTTATGATGTGAGATTTAATTGTTCTGTCACGATCGTCAAACTCACATCTGTTGGCCATGTCTATTAATCGTGTGTGGTATGCAGACAGTGACTCACCCTGATGTTGTTTAGACTCGTGGAAAAGGAAAGTTTCATACTCCACGTTCTTTTGTGGCATGAAGTGTTCATTCAGGTATCGTTTGCCAGCCACATAATCATTTTCACCTTCCAGTTTTACAATTTGAAACGTGTCGTATATGTCATGAAGCTTTTCACCGCCGCAGTGAAGCAATAATGCGAGCTGTCTAGCTGGGTCTTCTATGTTTAACGCCAAGATCATGTTTTCAAAGCGTTTCGTGTACTTGGTCCACCGTACCGCAGTTGAGCTTGATATTTCACAGTCAAATTCAGGAAAGTTCGGTAAAGCCATTGAAGCCGCCATCTTGATTCCTTTGTTCTGATCACAAAATGTTTTTCCAACGAATTTCAAGAAATTCCCACTGTTTCAGCAAGTCAGACTAATAAAAATCCGTTCACAGGTTTCAGAGTTCCACAAATCCTCGTCGCCATATGTTCGGTTTGTTGTCCTAAGCTATTTCTTAGTGTTTTTGAGGTGGATCCTCACAGCAGAAAAATATAAACGTTCTTTCAACGAAAAGCATACATCTGGGAACTGTCGATACCCAGATATCATTTTATTGATATTCATCAGACACAATAGATGTCACCACAATACATGGTTACTGAGTACACAGAGTTACGCTACAACAAGGACCTCATCTTCAGTGATTTGTAATAAACTTTTCAATCAATTTTCAATCAAAAAGTGTTTAAATCAGGAAGCAAAACAGACATGGAAAATTATCGCCCAATATCAATCCTGTTAGTTGTATCCAAAATCATAGAACATGAAGTGCACTCTCAGCTCTATGATTATCTTGAAGAAGGAAACTTGATATCTGACATTCAGTTTGGTTTTGGAAAAGGTAAATCAACTGAACTTGCTATGTTGACCCCTCTGGACAGTATCAGAAATTCTGTTGATTCTGGAAATCTAGTTGGTGCCAGTTTTATTGATGTTAGTAAGGCATTTGATGTAGCACACAGAAAACTGATTGAAAAGCTTGAATGTTATGGTGTACGAGAAAAAGAACTAGACTGGTTTAGAAGCTACCTCTTCAACTGCCACATACATATGTCTTTTTGTTTGAGATCCATCCTTCATCATCATCATCATATTCGGTTTAACGTCCGTTCCTATCCTTATCACTTAAAATTTTTTTTACTGTCACTTTCTTCTAGATGGTGAATGATACAGTTTTGTATCCTCTCTGAAAGGTCTGCTTTTTTAAATAAAATGCACTGGCTAGCAGCAATAGACAGAAAAATTTGCATACAGGATTGATTATATTGTACTGAAAAGAACATGATAGTGTAGATGGTATTTCCAGCATATTGTTAGAAAGGGCCAGCATAAAAGGGGTTTCTGTTTTTTTCATTTTCTTTGATATCTTTTCATTTTTAGTGGTGTTTTACTTTGTAGGATTTATCTCTGGCCTGGCTTTCTAGCTGCTTCAAGTAAATATTTTATTTTCTAAGCATATTTTCATTGCTGCAAGTTTATGTGTGTTCATGAAGCTTTTTTGGGTTTACAACTGACAGGTAAAAAGCTCATTGCACTCTTGTACTTTTAATGTAATTCATGAAGTTGATGAGATTTTTGGGTATTTTTTGGTTCAGGTAAAATAATCATAACACCATTTCATTGATTGTACCAAAGTTGTAATTTAAAGAGCATTTGGAGTGGCTAGCTCTTGACAATGACCAATACTACAAGTAAATACCAGTTAAGGATAAGCTTTTTGTAACATTGCTTAAACACTATTCTTGTCTACTCTATTCACAGAATCTCCTTTAATTGTGAAACCAATTAACTTGTTAGTTTCTAATATGCCAATGGAGTTAAATAATCTTTGATAGAAGCTGTTAGACCTAATGTTCATCATTCAAGTAATTCATTTGTAGAAATGCTGCTTTTACCTTAATAATTTGAGCATCATGCATGATTTGATCAAAAGGTTTCATGTACATTTTCCTTAACACGATTGTTAGCTGAAATATCATACCAAATGCTATAAAATGTAGCTTTGGCTAATATCGACTTTAATTTTGTTTTTGTTTGGTTTCTTTGCTACAGTAATCAGTAAAGATGTCATAATGCTGAAGATTTATTTTGTTTGATAAGCTGTTATTGTGTCTACACTGTACATTAGTTTGGATTTCAAGATGGCATGATGTTTTGCCATTGAGATTTATTGTTTTGCTACAAATAGGCCTACTTTTAGTTTGCATTTTTTTCTTCCTGTGTCTTGTTAACCAAACCATAGCTAGTCCTGTGAAGATATCCATGTTTGTAGTTTCAAATGCAGACAATGATTTAATGGAATTAAAAAGAGGATTTTCTTTAAATTTTAGTGAAGGTAAATGGTAAGATGCTGAAAATTGCATTTTGCATGTTCTTCAATTGTCAACATTTTGTAATTTTGTGTTCCTTTATTAAAGTTGTCATTAAACATTGGTAACTTCTTCATTTCAATTCTGCCCCATATTTTACAGAAATAATACACTTCATATCATTTATGTTATAAATATTAATTGTAATCTTATTTGTGTTTCTACCTGTTGTGTCTTCTACTGTACTTGGTCCATTGTCTTGTTTCCTGTCTATTGGGTGATACTGAGGGCCAATCCTGTACTCAAAATTAATGTTGTATGGTTAAGTTAAGATAATAATTAAAATAACACATGTTGTTTGCAACTTTTTTACTATCTCTTTTATCTAATCTTCCCTTTGACATTATAACAGGTTGTATGGTGCTGCACTGCTAATGGCCACACCTTCCCTATGAAAAAAACTTTAATTCTTTAGACATTAACGATGCTACTCTATCAAAATAAAGAAATGCTAACCTCCATCAACTATATTGTTTAACAAAATGCCTTGCAGGACATTCTTATAGTCCCTCCTTCCCTCATCATTTATTAATTTCTGAGCCAAGAACACAGTAAAAATTCAATAACAAAGAGGAAAAAGAGATAAAAAGTCACAAAACAATACATTATTTGGCCTTCTGGTTTTTATTCTTGGTACATACATGCCATTGTGCAAGACACACTCAACATCAGCAAGACACACATGGACATTATTGGTTTCTTCTAAAATTACATAATTTTGTAATAGAAAATCCAACACCTGAAACAGGAAAGAAAAATAGTGGGAGCAAATGTACAGTATCAGCTTATGGAAGCCCAGTAAAAGATTTTAAATTAAATAAATGGACTTGGTTGAATTGAAAGAGAATATTTTGCAGAGGTGGACATATTTCCTGGATAAGTGTGGTGTTTATCTTCCTATCATTAATGGGGATCAATTGTCCTTGCATCAAATGAACGATTAGAGGAGATAACACTTTTGTCAAAGGTTATTTCATGCTGTTAATGAAAAGACTTAAGAGTCTATACTTAAGTCTCTAGTTTTACCAAGATAAATATATAAACAAATATATGTAAAAAATATATAAATATATATAAATAGTTAGAATGAAAGTAGGCATTGGCAGTGATGTGTAATATCAATGGTCAGTTAGTGACTGAAATTCTGTAAAGCAAATGTTGAAGACAATTGCAAACACTCCTTTTTTATTTGACCTATTTACACAAATCAAAGGAAAAAAGATTATTTTATTATTTACAAATTTGTAAAATGGACAAGAGTGCATAATTTAGAGAAGGCTAATTGTTTGTTTTGTTTCATTATCCCTGTAAAACTTTGGTATTACTCAACAAGTTGCATGTTTTCCTACAATTTATGGAATAACTCGCACTCCCACTGTTGTGTAATTGTAGTGAATGATTAACTATGAATTGACCTCACGTTGGGCTTTCATCAACAATGAAACAGCTCAGTGTACAACATGGTGGCTAACAATACAAATGACCGCTGACAATAACAATAACTGGCTCATAGTCCACAGGGAACCCAAAATCTATATAATGTCCTATTAAATGTCAATTGAAGTGAAGATTGTCTATTACGACATTCACCCTGTCCTTCAGAGACCAAGCCTATCTACTGGATGCCTGATTCTCTTGGAGCACCTTACAGGGTTGCGTTCAGCATTAGTAGGTATGCTAGTTTGGTCTGTGGCTGTTGGTACCTCTTTTTGGTGTAGGAAGACTTTCACTTGTGGTTTCAGACACATTCTCTTGACACTGGATCTGAACTTGAGTTGTACATGGAGGTTTGGGAGCAAGATGCTTCTTGATACTGTTGTCTCTCTGCCATCCTTATAGTGTACAAAGGCATAGTGTGGGTTTGCTTGGAGAAGTTCCACCTCTTTGACTAATGGAACAGTCTTATTTGTGCAAACATGACGCTTGGGGAGTACTACACCTGGCTCTGCCAGCCAAGTAGGAATTGATGCACGAGAAGATGATGAGCAGATGGAATGGAGGGCATCTGGTAGAACAACCTGCCGATACTTGATGTTGTAGATTCTTAGATTTCAAAGATGTTTCAACAGCCTTCCATACAATACAATTATATCATTCCACCTGACCAGTTCCTGCAGGGTTGTAGCTTGTTGTTCAACTTGTTGCAATACCCTTTTCCTTTAAGAAAGCTTGCAGTTCATGGCTCATGAAGGATGAACCCTGGTCAGAATGGACATACGCTGGCATGCCGCACAGGGAGAATACTGTAGTTAAACACTTGATTACTGTAGACATTGATATATCTGAGCATGGGAACACAAATGGGAACCTGGAGTATTTGTCTACTATGTTCAGGAAATACTTGTTTTCATTGTTGCTAGGCAATGGACCCTTGAAGTCTTTATTGATTATTTCAAAGGGTTGACTCGCTTTAATGAGTGGGACTTCCTCTGGCTTGTGATAACAAGGCTTAGATTCAGCACAAACTTGACAGTGGTTTGTGACATGCTTCACCTCATCCAATGAATAGGGTAAGTTTTTACTACAATTAAAGTGATTGAGTCTGGGAACCCCGGGGTGGCACAGTGCCTCGTGAAGGTTGTACAGAGAATCTTGAGTTGGAGAAGCACAGGTTGCTCTGGACAATGTATCAGGGAGGGCATTCTCCTTTCCTGGGTGGCATATATTGGAGACTTGAACTAGCAATAACATGCTAGTTCAAGTCTCCAATGCATAATTTTGTCATTTTTAACTTCCCACAGTTGTGTTGGTCAAACATGTATGATACCAACTTTTGGTAGGTCTTCAGAGTGAAGTGTCATCCCATCAGAAAATGCCTCTAATGCCTGATAGCTTCAATGATAACCTGTGCTTCCTTTTCTATTGTAGCATGCTTAAGTTTGCTTCCTTGTAGTGAGCGGGAGAAGAAAGCGACCAGTCTGCCATCTTGACTGAGTGTGATCGCAAGCTACATCAGACGCATCAGTTTCAACTTTGAATGGTAACGCTTCATCGATAGAGGCCACAAAAGCTTCCTCGTCTGTTTTCTTTAAATTGTTAAATGTAGTGACAGCTTCAGGTGATAGAGGAAATGTCTTGGAGTTTGTTAGTGGCTTTATGCAGTCAGAGAACTCTGGTATCCACTGAGAGTAGTAAGAGAACAAGCCAAGGCACCTGTTGAGTGATTTCGAGTTGTGAGGTACAGATAAGTTGCAGAGAGGGCTCAGCCTTTCAGGTTCTGGACAAATGATACCCTTTTCAATTATATATCTGAGAATTGCAAGTCTCCAGGTTGAAAATACACTCTTAGAGTCATTGTAACAGATATTTGCCCTCTTGGCTGCAGCGAGGAATTGCTCCAGATTTTGCATCATGCTCCTGTTGGTCCTTCCCACAGATAGTGATGTTATCCAGGTAAGGGAAAACTGCATTGAGATTGTTCTGTTCAACAAACTGCATCATTTCTCGTTGAAAACAAGCAACCCCATT
>RDPX01000010.1:5599588-5615348 GCA_003991215.1 Morbakka virulenta
TCAGAAAATGCCTCCAATGCCTGATAGCTTCAATGATAGCCTGTGCTTCCTTTTCTATTGTAGCATGCTTAAGTTTGCTTCCTTGTAGTGAGCGGGAGAAGAAAGCGACCAGTCTGCCATCTTGACTGAGTGTGATCGCAAGCTACATCAGACGCATCAGTTTCAACTTTGAATGGTAACGCTTCATCGATAGAGGCCACAAAAGCTTCCTCGTCTGTTTTCTTTAAATTGTTAAATGTAGTGACAGCTTCAGGTGATAGAGGAAATGTCTTGGAGTTTGTTAGTGGCTTTATGCAGTCAGAGAACTCTGGTATCCACTGAGAGTAGTAAGAGAACAAGCCAAGGCACCTGTTGAGTGATTTCGAGTTGTGAGGTACAGATAAGTTGCAGAGAGGGCTCAGCCTTTCAGGTTCTGGACAAATGATACCCTTTTCAATTATATATCTGAGAATTGCAAGTCTCCAGGTTGAAAATACACTCTTAGAGTCATTGTAACAGATATTTGCCCTCTTGGCTGCAGCGAGGAATTGCTCCAGATTTTGCATCATGCTCCTGTTGGTCCTTCCCACAGATAGTGATGTTATCCAGGTAAGGGAAAACTGCATTGAGATTGTTCTGTTCAACAAACTGCATCATTTCTCGTTGAAAACAAGCAACCCCATTCATGATGCCAAATGGGAGACATGTGAACTGATAGAGATTGCCACATGCTTTGAAGCCTGTGCATTGTTTATCTTCATCTTTGAGAGGAACCTGATGGTAAGTGCTTCAGATCAATTGTGCTGAAGGCTCGGTACTGTGCAATGTCGTTTACTAACTCATTCATCCTTGGAAGTGGGAAGGCATCTAGTTGAGTGAAACGGTTAATAGTTTGGGAGTAGTCTATAGCTAGTCTCTTTTTGTGATTGTCATCTTTGGTCACAACCACTTGTGCTCTCCAAGGGGAGTTGCTGGGTTCTATGATGCCTTCTTTGAGTAGCCTTCCAACTTCTCAATCTATAAACTTCAAGTCATTGTTACTGTGGTGATGAGATTTGCATGCAATTGGGCAACAGTTCTCAGTTAGATTAGCAAACGGTTCTGCTGGATCCATGTTGAGGGTACTGAAGACACAAACAGATAATTGGGGTTGGCTGCCCCCATACTGAAATGTAATGCTTTCATGTTTTGACTGGAAGTCCAGGCCAAGTATGAGTTCAGTACAGAGTCCAGGAAGGACTGAAAAGCAGATGTCTGTGTATTTCTGGTTCTGGTATTCTAGGTTAGCTGTACAAGGTGCAGTAACATTGGCTGATAAGGCAGTAGAAGCCATAGAAACAACCCCTCTAGCTGGTTGTATCATCAGCCAAGCCTTCGTTACTAGATCTGGGTGTATAAAACTCTCAGTGCTGCCACTGTCAAACAATGCCTGTGCTGTGAATTTTCCCAATTTGATTGCAGCTGTTGACTTGAATAAGGACCAAGGACATTGAGTGGTAGTTATAACAGGAAAATGAATGAATGCTGATAACCTTGAGGAAGCTTTGCTTTGACAGACTCTGGCATAGTGACCCTTTTTCTGACACTTTGCACATGTAGCATCCTTTGCAGGACACTTAGATCTTGGGTGTTTGCTGTTTCCACAGAAATAGCAACTGAAAGAGGTTGTTTCAGCAGCAGCACAAGCCAGATTATCTGCCTGGTTATCTGTGGATTCTGAGGACTTGACAGGAATAGCTCCATTGACTAGTGTATTAGGAGTCGAATATGACTCAGAACTCTTCATGGTCGACTCGAGAGATCTTTCTTGATCAAACATGGTTTTTTAAGTCAATTGTTTTGTTTTCCAATAATCTTTGGCATATGAGATTTGACTGCAAACCAGTGATAAAGGCATCTCTTATGCTTTCTTCACAGTATTGTATGGCTGTCACCCTTTGGAAATTACAATCTTTGCTAAATGATTTCAGCGCTTGTAAGTACTTATCAAGTGTCTCCATTGGAGTTTGTTTTTGAGTCGCTAAAAGATGATAAGTGAAACTTGGTTTTTAGGTTTGATGAAGAGATTCTGGAGTGTTTCAATTGATGTTTTATAATCTGTGCAATCCTCTATATGTTGGAAGATGTTTGGTGAGATAAAGTTAGACAGAACTGCAAGTTTATCCAAACTGTCCTGTGGTAGCACAGCCACAAAGTTGTTGAACATACTCTTCCAATGAAGCCATTCTTTCACTGCTGTTCCATTCTTTGGGTTGGTGTCTAGTCACTCTGGGCATAAGAACTTATCCATATTGTCTAAATGTTATTGTTGGTTAAATTGTAGTGAATGATTAACTATGAATTGACTTCACATTGGGCTTTAATCAACAATAAAACAGCTTAGTGTACAACATGGCAGCTAACAATACAAATGACTGCTGAGAATAACAATAACCGGCCCATAGTCCACAGGGAACCCAAAATCTATATAATGTCCTATTAAATGTCAATTGAAGTGAAGATTGTCTATTACGACAGTAATCCCTGTGACGAATAGTCTAAATTGCATTAATTATTTATCAATGGGTGTAATCCATGATCTTTAATCACCTTAATCAAATATTTTTTTCCACACCAATAAACTACAAAGAGTCTGCTGATAGCCTGAACAAAAAAAATGTCANAAACATGGTTTTTTAAGTCAATTGTTTTGTTTTCCAATAATCTTTGGCATATGAGATTTGACTGCAAACCAGTGATAAAGACATCTCTTATGCTTTCTTCACAGTATTGTATGGTTGTCACCCTTTGGAAATTACAATCTTTGCTAAATGATTTCAGCGCTTGTAAGTACTTATCAAGTGTCTCCATTGGAGTTTGTTTTTGAGTCGCTAAAAGATGATAAGTGAAACTTGGTTTTTAGGTTTGATGAAGAGATTCTGGAGTGTTTCAATTGATGTTTTATAATCTGTGCAATCCTCTATATGTTGGAAGATGTTTGGTGAGATAAAGTTAGACAGAACTGCAAGTTTATCCAAACTGTCCTGTGGTAGCACAGCCACAAAGTTGTTGAACATACTCTTCCAATGAAGCCATTCTTTCACTGCTGTTCCATTCTTTGGGTTGGTGTCTAGTCACTCTGGGCATAAGAACTTATCCATATTGTCTAAATGTTATTGTTGGTTAAATTGTAGTGAATGATTAACTATGAATTGACTTCACATTGGGCTTTAATCAACAATAAAACAGCTTAGTGTACAACATGGCAGCTAACAATACAAATGACTGCTGAGAATAACAATAACCGGCCCATAGTCCACAGGGAACCCAAAATCTATATAATGTCCTATTAAATGTCAATTGAAGTGAAGATTGTCTATTACGACAGTAATCCCTGTGACGAATAGTCTAAATTGCATTAATTATTTATCAATGGGTGTAATCCATGATCTTTAATCACCTTAATCAAATATTTTTTTCCACACCAATAAACTACAAAGAGTCTGCTGATAGCCTGAACAAAAAAAATGTCAAAACCCATCAAATGATACTCTCTTCCAAGCACTTGATTTATCAGAAACCTAGAAGATTTCCAGTTCAAGTTCAAACAGCTTGAGCTCTTCAAGATAAATAAATAATTTTAGATTTTGATGTTGTTGGTTTGGTGGAAGAAACACAGGAGGTAATGACATCACATAAGGCAGTGGAAAGTAGCTACTACCTGACAGCCATTTATTAAGAATGAATACAAAGTATATGGCTGCATATGCAAGACTGCATACAATTGAGGCTAAACTACAAAAAGGCTACAATACCAAGGAGCAGGAATAGCTTTAAACTAGTGGTGTCCTTAGTAATATAACAATGAGTTGTATAACATGCATATATGATGTCACTTCCTTTGTTTGTTTTTAGTGATCTTTAGTGACTTGTGTATCCCAGGAAAAATGTAGTGGTTTAATAATATCCTCTCTTGATTAGTATCCTTACCTCATTAAAGAGGAATTGTTCATCACTGTAAGGGTATTCTGAGTTCAATGTTTGGCTTAAGATCATATCATCATACATACTTGACAGCAGCAGATATTTGGTAGTCTTGGTAGTCAAGGCCATGTAATGGACTCCAGATGGTTTGAAAATACATGCTTTGATATAAGTTTCTGAGTTAATAGTATCAAGGCTGTCAGTAGTTTATTATTGCCTAAAATGTCAACCATAGCTTTTTTTAAGTTGTCAGGTACCACATTGGTAGTGGTTGCAGACAACAGTGCTCTAATGGCCTACCTTTAGAGGAGGGTGGTGACTTGCACACTTTTTCAAAGTGTACTTCCTTTCCATGGGATTTACAAACAACATCTCCTGCAGAACACTTTGATCTCTGATGATTACTATGGCCATAGAATTAACTTTTATTCACAATCCATATATCTTGGTCTTTGTCATAGTCTTCATCATAAACTGAATAAAACCTAGCTGTCTGTCTCAACTCATTTTGTCATTTTGTAAGACATTTCCCTTTTTGCTGATATACTGCTTTTGACTTGCTGCTTAGGGAATGTATGTTGCTTGGTTTCCTTTGTTCCTTTTACCTTATTGACTCAATACCAAACGGTGATTTTGTGAAACCACTTTCTGAAAATACAACAGTTCTCTGAACTAGGTATCTCAATATGAACTGTTTTTCCAGGCACTTTAATTTAGTACAATATAAATCACTAGCTACCAGCATGAGAAGATAGCAGAAAATATGCTATGTTTATACAATGCATATTTCTGCTATCTTCAGATGGTTGTTGTCTTCAGATTTCCTCATGGTTGTTGCTATTCCCTATACCACAACTCAGTAATTTTTGTGGAAGGTAAAATGTTGACTACTTCTTTGCAAGGGATAATAGCCAAGAAGGCTTATGAAATGATTGTCCATGGATCACATTTTCTGTCATCATCATTATCATCATCATCATCATCATCATCATCTTCTTCTTCTTCTTTTTCTTCTTCTTCATATTCTATGTTTGCCCTACCCATCTTTAAGAATTTTCTGGTGAAGTAAAAATTGTAACCATCTTTTGTGTTTCAGTCCTGTTACTTAAGCCCTCTCTTCCAAAGTGTTATATATAATTAAAGTGATGCACTTAATTATCATCTTTGAATATTATCATTCAATATTTTACTGTTGTGAGACTGAAAGTGAAAGTAGAGAACAGGATATGAATATGAACTAGTATGGGATAGTGGATGTAGATTGTTGTGTATTAAAAAGTAGAAGAAAACATGCAAGCTTTTTCATTTGTAAATAAGTCATTGTACAATTGTTTTATACATAGATATTACCAAGAAATTACTCCAGAACAATGGATATATATTGATAAGACTCAGGCAATTGCAACTTTGTGAAGCTTGTAACATTTATTGCTATTAATTATAATTTTGTTGTCAGGTGATTGAAACAAGAAATCTCACACTGATATAGCCTAATGTTGTTTCTCCTGTTTAAATGACACTTTACATTTTGGAGTAGTTGTTTTGTGTGTTACAAAATTGTAAGTGAAAAATTCCTTTGTGCAGATCGTCATTTACTGGATTTTGTTACTTCATCTGGTACTTCAGTTCTCTGCCTGCCACCTTTAGTTTTATATGTTTATACTTTTGCTGGTCACAGCACTTTTAAGACATGTTTATTCAAGACAACATGGCATTTATTTGATTTTACTTCACTTTGACTTGTAAATCATCCCTTTCACTTTTTTTAGGGGGTGTTAATCTACCATTATTTACACATATTCAAACCATTGGAGCTGGAAACATCATTCTTTACAGACTTGACTATAGCATTTTAGCACACTTATTTATTTGGGTTTTTTTCTTCCTGATAGAGATTACTTGTGTCTACCTGAGCATTGCCATCAATACCTTAGTGGCTCTAAGTCACCACTCATGTAAAATGAACTCAATGGATGGACAGCTAGAGGAACCTTCCAATGTGTTTTATCTGTAAGAATACCACTGCAGTTGGTCCTCCCACTGTTAAATAGGCCAGTACAGTATGAATGATAAAATTACCCTTTTAGTGACATCTTCTCTTTCTCCAGCCTAGTCACATGTCTCCTGCTATGGGGGTTTCTAAATGCCTGATAATGAGTGGGTAAGATTATTACTTTTTTATACAATAAAGTTTTTGAATATATTGAATGAAATATTGCTTTCTTGTAGAGGGTGAATCAACCATATTAGAGTCATCTGATACATCGATTTTTTATGCTTGTAATGAGAATACAAAAGGAAAAAGCTCAAGGATTCTTAAGGTAAAACCTACTTATAGAGTTTGTTATTTCTAATCAATTCTGAATGTCACGATATCTAATTGCATCAGTTATCAAATAACACTGCAGTTTCTGACTTACATGTTTACTTTTTTTTAGCCATGTAATGTAGGATCATTGGGCTATAGTGATCATCATTATCTTCTTGCCAACAAAGCAGCATCAGTTCTCTAAGGAAACACTGTGCTTCATGTGTGCACTTGATAAGCTTAACTAAGTTCTCAGGTGATCCATTAGGTTTTTTGGGTCTTTTAGAGCATAACACAGCATTTTTGTTATCATTGTCTATGTAGAGCAGATATTTAGAGCAGATGTAGAGCAGAACTGTTATTTTTTTGGTTTAGGTGGTAACCAACCATACTTGGTTAAATCATTAACATTTAATAGAATTTGGTGTATCAGAGGATTCAGATAACTTGCTCAGGCAAGGTCTTATGCAGATGAGTGAGAAGGTTTTTTTGTATAGTTTGGAATCCTTAATTTTTAACTTTTTCAACATCATTGTCAGGTTTTCTCACTCTGGGAAAAACTGGGCTGGTGGCCTTACAAGTCTATGTGAAGTACATGGTCTTACATTTATGGATATTTGATGCAGATATGAGGATTGTATAGGAGTTATAATTTCTTCTTCTTTCATCTTCACCTTGATTAATTGCCCAGACAGCAACTTAGGTGGCTGTTCTGAATACAACAGTTTGCTTAAGGGTCCCTATGTGCCCACAGTTTCTATAGATGTCTTTTCCTGCAAAACTAACTTCCAGGTCCTTTTGCAACAGTTTTTTCTCCACCATTAAGTAGTCTGTCACTTTATTACCTAAGCTGTTGGAGTGCAAATGAATTCACTGGATTACTACATATTCTGTGGACTGTTGAAGGATCATTAGAGCAGAAGCTAGGGTGTTTTGGTTTTATGTTAATGGCTTGATAAAAGTCAGAGTATTAAATTCCAATTGTTGGTTGTCAAAAACTGGAAAACCCAGATGCCATTTTCAGTAATACTAAAAATTACTCATTGCATAGGAATATGTAGGTAAACAATCAGATAGAAAGATTACCTGGTTTAACTGGACTGAATGCCCATATTTTGTAAATTATAATTTACATAAATGTGCAAGCAAACAATTAAAAGGTAATATCAAGCACTTTTAAACCCACCCCCTCCACCCCCACAAAACCCAAGCTTATTTAGGCCACACAATTCATAATAGTAACCTGTGGATATTTTTTTATTTTCTGTGCCTTTCAATATAAAACTTTGATTCAGAATGATCAAGGAATCAGAGGGAAGAAGTTAAACAGACAGATAGATACACCTATGTCAAAAATTGTCAGTGTAGAGCCAATTCATGTTTACAACAATATGAACTGGACATAGAAAAGCTAATGGTTATGGTCAGTAGTACTGATGTAAGGTTACTGTTATAAACCATTAGTTTGGTTCAATGTAAGAGATAACTTTTCAGCTGTTCTTGACCTGAAATACCATGAAATAAAAATGGCTGGACATTAGTACCTGTGCCACCATGGAAAAACTCTTTTACAAGCTCCACAGGTGAAGTTGGGCTACTATATCCATATGAATATTTTCTTAGCATTGTCAAAAAAAATCACTTCACTTTTTCTTTTGCCAATTTGAGTAAGAACTTGATGACCACAGTAGTTTCCTGAATGACTTCTGTTTTCAATGAACAAGGTGTCATAGCCTGCAATTTTACATCTCTCATTCATACTTTGCCTAAACAGCATGTTTTGATAACAGCTGACTAACTTTCTCCATTTAATTTCTTTGTTTCCCATTCATGGAGTTTGGTGGTTTCATAGAGCTCTCTGTGTGTTTCTATCCCAAACATCTTCCTCCAGCAGGCCATAGGTTCTCATGTTTTTCTGCACCATCTTCAACCAGGTCTTCTTCAGTTTTCTGGAGGTCTTCTTCCAGATGCTTCCCATGCTAGTGTTCTTCCTAGTGCCTCATCATCTTCTCTGCATTGCAGATTTCCATACCATCTCAATCAAGCTGATGCCAGCATGTCACCCAGCTGCCTCACTCCACACCTTCATGCAAGTCCTTCACACCCGATCCTGCCACTAAGAGTTACTCCTGCCATACAGTACAGCATCCTTTGGTCACAGATGATCATCCTTTGTTCAACCTTCTGTGTCATGCCTCAGGTTTCAGCCCAATAGAGCAACACTGGTCTGATGCATACATAATACACTCTTTCTCTGTGTATCAGCAGGATGAATTACTTTCTCAACTTTTTATATATGCATATATTTTTAGCAGTTTTTAATGTGTAAATCTGATGAATGCGTAAGCAAGAAACTCAGAGTTATGTACTTTTTTACCAGAATATTGAAATATAATGTTGACTTACATACATATATATATATATATATATATATATATATATACACATATATATATGTGTGTATAGTTGTGTTTTAAATATTTGATTTTCAATAAACTGCTTCATTGTCATGAACCTTGACAAATGCATGTAACAATGTCTTTTAATGAAAGAACTTGGTAATTCTCTGAGCAATTTCCTTCTAACAAGAAAAACAACATGAGAATCTAGCATTTTTGCCTTCAGTTGATACAAATTTTTATTTATTATCCAGCGCATTCCATATGCTACTATTATGGGACTACAACCTCTCTGTTTCACAAAAGACCAAAGCAACAATCCTCTGTTTGTTCATAAGAAAATAACTTGTGTATAATTCTACTACACTACACAACTTCATGCCTCAAACTGCTCTGCTATTGGCCCACAGCCAACACAATCCACTGAGAACCCATGTGCTTTTCGGTCCTCAACCCTAATTTGGAGTTTTGCTGCTGTTCCTGCCACATTTAAATACACATTGTTCTGTTTGACTGTATCTTGATTTCATCATTGTAATTAACCGCTTTCTGGCTTAAGCAATCATTGTGGTAAGTCAGGTGAACAATGGAATTGAATTCTTGAAATCAACTTTTATCACAACTTGTCACCATTACCACTTCAAATGACAGGGGTAAGTTAAGAGAAGCAACAGCGTTTAATGCCATAAAATATGAATGCTACTAACCTATTCGTAATACTGTTGTGAAGTTTTAGAAAATATATCCAAATGCCCAACAACAATGGTGATTGTTTTTACCCTCACTCTATGTATTCTTCACATTTCTAGGGCAAGGTCTTAATAATTCTTCAAAATTCTTAATCTTCCAAGCCCCTGTTGTCGCATCATTTTGATCAGCTGGAACAGTGATATCAAATAGTTGCCACTCATTCAGTTCTTTGAACACTAATGTGATATCTGGTCAGCTATCTTATAGTTTTCTTATCGTTTATCTGTGAAAATACTCATGTCGCACGTGATCTTTACATTTTCATCTTCTGTGGAAGGCAAGTTTTCTGCTCGCACAATTTCTCACAATTATTTTATGTTGTTTTTTGTTTTTTTTAATTATTATTATTATTATGATGATGATGATTGTTAATAAGGTTACTTTGGGCAATATAAGTATAGAAATATGTAATACCAATTTGTAATTGCTACTTTTAATATTTTTTTTATGCAGATTGTAAATGATGAAGTACATGAAATAAAAGGGAATTATGCAGACAGCCACAGCAAGGTAGGAATATAAAATATAAACATTTACACAGTACTTCTTGTTTTTTTTTATTTATTATACCACTTCTTACCTTCTCAGCAGTGCCATAGCTACTTTAAACGTAGAAACTTTCGCGGACACAAAGTTTCACTGATGAAGCCATCCGCGATTTTTTTTAATTTAGCGGACATAAACTTTCGCGGATGAGAGGTTTAAGTTTTATAAACTTTCGCGGATCAGCAATAAATTAATAAGTTTCAAGGTTAGTTCTAATTGTTCTTCAAAAAGGAAAACAATATTTATTGCTTCTCATGAAAACAAATTAATGAATCTTTCAAAAGTATGGAAATAAATACAACAGAATACTTGTAAAGTAATAAAGCAACAAGTCAGTTTTTGTTAATAAATATCAAGAATGTTAAACGCCTTTTGTCCTCAGAACGTGCAAGACCCAAAGTTCGTGAAGTTATTGAACTGGATTAAACATGTATTTTTTGCTTTATTGTAGTAAAAATATTGTCGAAAACAAATTTTGAATTTTTTGTTTTTTCCATGGCCGTAAAACTTTTGCGGATATGACCTATTTTGAAATATTTCGCGGACATAAACTTTCGCGGATCGAGGACTCCAGAATTTTTCGCGGGACAAACTTTCGCGGATTTGACCAAAATCCGCGAAAGTTTCTACGTTTAAAGTATTAGAGAGTCAAAGAAAATATAGCCTTTAAAATAATATCTTTGATTTCTGAGGATGGACTTTTATCTTAAAAGACTGGACACTATATGTGGGACACTTAAAGTTACTGCATCAAGTATTCAGTACAATCTCAATGGATGGCAAAGGTGCTGGAGGATTGAAGAAGTCTCATTGTACTATGAACGCATCCCATTGGTTCATGCTATTGTTTTGTTAACCAATGAAAATGTGTTATTTGGATGACATCACCGAAAAACCTAAAAATGGACTCTCTCAAGCGGTAGGCAGAAACTGCGGCATTTTTTGTGAAACATGGCGGCGAGGAAAGGTGAAGGGATCCCCTATGAAATGAAGATGAAGACAACGTGTACTTGTTAAGAAACGAAGACAGTGACAAAAATGGAAAGAACAGTAAATCAACTCACTATGACGACGAAAAAAAGCCGCGGTATCTTGTCTATACTGGCTTCAAATTACAAACTAGTTATTACCGGTTTGACGTCTCCTGCTTAAATCATCATTAAGTCTCCATGCCCTGCATTAAACTTTGAAATTAGGTTATAGGGTAAACCACCATCAAAGTTCAATGCAAGAGCTCATTGTAAATTTTCGAAAAAAAAATACGAAAAAAATCTGAATTCTAGAGATTTTGAACCTTAATTACAGCATCTTGGAGACGTTTGACAGACTTACAAATATCTCGTTTGTTTTTAGCAGATGAAATATGTGCCAAATCGATTTCGTTATTCAATCAAGAAATAGCAGTCGTGCTGCGAGCAACATTTTGATGTAAAGGAGTATGACTATTTTAACAATTTTAAAACAAATTTATGAATTTTAATTGAGTTAAAATATTAACTTAATTTTGACATGATTTGAAATTCAAGTTTTGGTTTTTTATTTTTTCTAGAATAATCATAGCCTCTAAATTTTGCAACATTGACAGCTTAAACATGCAGGATTGTATTTTGTTAGCTATGCTCACTATTACAAACTGAAGTAAATTGTTATCCATTGAACAAGAAAAGTTTAGCCATCTTTAGTTTGACTTTATATGCATATGTATTGTACAAGAATAAACAAATAAGTTTTTACATACATCTATGCATAAAACATATGTATCAGCAATTCATCCAAGGCAAGGGAGTAGATGAGCAGTGCAGAATCATCCTAACATTTCTTGGCTATGCTTGCTCTAGTTCCTGGCATGTACTGATGAAAATTACTAAAATTTGTCAAAGAAAAGAATCAGCTTTTATGCATTGGTGGTAGACTGGCAAAACCCTCTAGTCTATTTGCTACTTTTTGTTTATTCTTTTCAAAATAGTTTAAACCATTTTAGTTTTACTTTCCCCATCTTCAATTAGTCCATTTCTATGACAAAGGACCTCAGTTGCAAAAATATTTAACACTTGTGAGAATTTATTTGTGTTTAGCTGTTGATTGAAACAAACAATAAACAAAACATTCATATTTTTCGTGCCAACTAAATATCATGGCAGTTGGAAAAAAGCAAAAGGCTATATCCTCATGGACAATATTAAAGAAGGAAAGATGTATCTAAATGCTGACTGAGGACTATTCCTATCTTTGTTCTTACTTTTCTCTGTTTCAAATGGTTTGCAAAATTTTAGGAAATTTGCTGAGAATGGCTCGAAGGAAAATTTCAGAACAGCAACAGCTTCAATTTCCACAAATTTCCTCATATTCCTGTGATTGCTATATTCTTACCGTTCATTTTTAATTTCATATATATATATTTATATATATATATAGTTTTGCTGACGATTGTGAAAACATGAAACTGACAGTTCTAAACTAAGTTTTGTTGATTTTTTTGCCGTCCACCATATGATAGCTCTAATATTCTTATATTATTGAGCACTGTCGATAGCTAATAATTACTTCGATACTGGTGTATATATATAATATTCATTTTCTAGGTATGTTCAAACGACATAGGATTATGAAATTGGTTTTCATGATACATTATACATTTGGAATGTTTTTATGGTTGGACCGTTATATTTTTACATAACACATGTGATACATAATACATAAATAATATATTTAGATTGTTTAAATAATGTATTTTCAATGTTGTTTATTGTTTAAAACATAAATTTGCATTGTTCAAAATACACTATGCCGTCGTTGGTATAATCCGTGGGTAAAGTGTATGGGTAAATGTTTGTGTATTTCATTAAACTATAAGACTTATGAGCTCTCCGGAGGCATATTTCATTGAGGTTTTTTTGCGGATTTCTGTTTCTGTTTTGTCATTGGTTGTAGCTTTTAAGTTTTGGATTTGTTTTATTTTCCATCTTTTATTTGTTTATCTTGCATTTTAGTGTCTATTCTATCTATTGTCTTGTTTGTTTCCATCGAGCCTGTCACGTAGTTTTAATCTCGAGTCGCCCTTCATTTTACACACTTTGTCAGGTTTTTGTGTCACCAGCTAAAATTTCTAGAAGACCTAATAATTTACCACTTACCTTTCTCGTCAGGATGACCATGCAGAGTTATCGAGTGATTCAGACAATGGGAATAGAAGTGGTAGTGATGACA
The DNA here is from genome assembly GCA_003991215.1 of Morbakka virulenta. Taxonomy (NCBI): domain Eukaryota; kingdom Metazoa; phylum Cnidaria; class Cubozoa; order Carybdeida; family Carukiidae; genus Morbakka; species Morbakka virulenta. The sequence goes on from RDPX01000010.1 coordinate 5,612,741, forward strand.
GCTCCTGTGTTTCACCATTATCTGCATCTTACATTTTACCATCTGCCACATCGCTGACTGGTAGTGAAGCTAGTTTATTACAATCAGATCTTTACCAGGTATGGTCATTGATAACATTGTAGTAGTATTTGTGTAAGAACTTTAAAGCATGTAATTTTTGTTTTGAAAGATGCAATTAGCAGATTACAGACCGTTTTGTTGGTGTTTTTTTCGGAAGTACAATAGAAAGTATTTTTTAGGGCAGTTACCATATTTCAGGGGGAAAAGGTAAGTTGAGTTCACTGGTAAGGAGAATAACTTTTTTGTTTTTCATTTTTCCAGTATTTTTCTGTCAATTCTGTTTCCCATTGGGATGTTATCAGAAATGCAAAATATATCAAGGCACTTCAAATCATAGAATCGGGAACCATATGAAAGGGTTTTTCCATCATTCCAGTACATTGTCGGACCGACATGCCGTTTCCTTCAGTTACGTATGAAAGTTTTGCCATTTCTAAATTGTACCTTTGTTCCGTTTGATCTTATTTTTGCAATCCCTTTGTTCTTCTGGCAACAAACCATTTGTATGGAGATGTGAGATAGATATCCTCCGAGATTTTGATGGTAAATAGATTTCACATAACTGATAAGCATGTAGTTGGACTATAGTTTGTAGCGTCGTTTCTTTTTGTCTTGTCTTTAATAATAAGGAAAGCACTTCCTTTCTTTAATCAGGAAGGAACGTCGCCCGAGATAAAACAGTCTTTTAACTTTGTTAATATCCTCATATGTAGGGACTTGATCTTCTTAATACAGTAATCTTTCAGTCCATTTAGGCCAGGTGATATCGATATATATATATATATATATATATATATAGAGAGAGAGAGAGAGATAGATAGAGAGAGAGAGAGGGAGAGAGAGAGAGAGAGAGAGAGAGAGAGAGAGAGAGAGAGAGAGAAAGAGAGAGAGAGTATCTGTAGCCTTTTTTTCTTAAACTTTCTGTCGCTACACACAACTTTAACCTGCTTGCAAACAGTCTTTCCTAATTCTGTCTGTCTCAACTTCCTTAATCCAATTTTCTTTTTTATTATGTTTTATATCTTTCTTCCAGATCTCTCCCCAAAAGATTATTGATGCCTCTGTCTCGAGTATCTCATCTTTATCTCTCTCTGTATCTTATAGATACTCAAACAGTATTTTCTGTTTTATTTCAAATGGTCTCTTTTGTTGATATTGCACAATTCTGTTCTTTTACCTTTCTATTTTCTCACCCTTTGAAGTCACCCTTTGTTTTAATTCCTCCTTTCCGATTTTATACCCTTTTTGTTTGATGTTATGGTTTGCCAGTATTCTTGCTATTGACTCTCCACTTTTCATGTTGTTGCTCTTGCAAGATTCAGGCCTCGTGGTCTCTCTTCTCAGTTCATTTATTTGCTTTGTCCGTCGTTTTTTCCCCATTAAGATTCTCTCGTACCAATAGTATTCATCTTCTTTGCACCTAACAACTGTTGGGTTACACATCCAGCGGCCTTAAAGATCTTCTTACATTGATGGGAGATTATTAGCTTCGAGATAGGGGATGACTTTATCGACTTGCAATATTCGTTCCATCAATTTCGTCCTGTCAACGAATCAAAGATTCATTGCCTGCTCCAATTGTTCTTTTGATAGTTCCTGTAATAGTTCCTGTATTCTCATAATTTTAATTTCTTCATCGCTTAATCCACGTGCTCTCATCTTTTCCCCATCATTGACGTCTTACTTATTTAATCAGAGCATATCTCAAAGGTACGTCGATGATGTCTTTGCAATCATCAAAAAGGATCACCTTCAAGGTTTCTTTGAACACATCAACAACCTACACTCAAATATCACATTCACCATGGAGAAAGAAAAAGAAAGAGAAATATCCTTCCTGGGTGACCTAGTAAAGAGGCAATCAGATTGCAGCATTTCCGTTACCATCTACAGGAAACCAACCCACACTGACCAGTGCCTCAATAATGCATCATACCATCCAGTCTCAGCTCGTAATAGTGTCATCACCACACTGTTTGGAATTATTTATAACCTATATGACCACAGAAAAGAAGAAAGACACCTTCAAAGGCTTCTCTTATCCAATGGATACTATGCTAAGGATGTCCAGATAGCCTTACACAGAACCACTGGACCTAATCATGAAGAGAAAGAACCTCTTAAACGTATAAGTCTGCCTTACATGAATAATACCAGTGAGCATCTAAGACGAACTCTCCGACAACACAACATTCAATGCTCCTTCTTCACTACATCTACCTTAAGGAAGACCCTCTCAAAACCAAAAGACCCAGTCTCACTTGAGGAGAGGAACAACGTAGTTTACAGACTACAATGTAAAGACTGTCCAGCCTCCTACATTGGTGAATCAAAGCGTTCCTTGGGTCAAAGAGAAAAAGAACACAAGAGAGCTGTTCAGAAAGGTGACACCAAGAATCATGAAATAGCCGAACACTGCTGGACACAGGATCATACCTTTGACTGGGAAAATATAAGAAGTATAGACAAGGAAATCAACACAACAACAAGAAATATAAAAGAAACAATCCATTCCTTGCAATACAGCAATCACATCAACAGTATATCC
>RDPX01000010.1:5626856-5675859 GCA_003991215.1 Morbakka virulenta
CTTGTCCTACTTTTGCATTTAGATCCCCCATTATCAGTATTACTTCTTGTGATTTGCACTGCGATCGAGCTTTGTCCAATTGCTCGTAAAATTCTTCAATTTCTGCTTCCTCACTGTCTGATGTTGGTGCATATACCACAATGATTGATATGTTGAACGGTTTTCCTTCCAGCTTTACTAACAAAACTCTCTCTGTGAGTTGCCAATACCCTTGGACACATTTCGCATTTTCTTTGTCTAATAATAGGCCCACTCCTCTCCTATGAGTATCTTCTCCTGAGTATATCAGTCTATGATCGTCACTTCTAAAATCTCCGCTATTCTTCCATCTGGTTTCCCATAACCCAAGCTACATCGTTTACATTTTGGTCCAGGTTTTTTATTTTAGACGTAACTAGAATGTAAATCTTTTTTTATATTTTCATAGTATTTTACCTTTTTGCAATCACTGTCAGGATTAAAGTAGGAGTACAAAGCTATAAAGTCGTCAGTATGTAAGCCAGTGGAGGGTTTGAATAGCTTCGGGTTCTTTAATATATTTTCGTAACCATAAGTGTTTTCAGATTTTATTCTTTGTCGTTCATTTTGTAAAGAGTTAATTCTTGTGGTTTCTCCTGTAAACAGTTGTTTAATTCTTCTACTTTCTGCGATAATTTTGCTAGCTATTCGTTAAATTGATTACACCCGTAACGCTGTTGGGTAGGTGGGGCGATGTGTTAATGATGGTACTAAGAGAGTCATCATCACTTGTGGTTTCCTCATAATCTTCCTGAATTTCAATCCTTGGAGAAGGAGATTTTCATTTTCTCTGTGAGGAGATATGGAAGGAAAAGAGCCACGTTTTAAAGGATTTTTAGCACAAACTATTGTTAGCATTATCTTTTCCGTGAAAATATATTTCACACACAAGATCTGAGGTTGTAATAAAATTGCTTTCTCCTCCTTTCTTTCTAAATCAAACCAAAGAACCCCCCCCCCCAAAAAAATAAATTAATACCAGTGTTTAATTCTTCAGCATTTTCACTGCATTTTTCCATAACGGAGTGCAACAGGAGTTTTCACCAGAATCGTTCAGCGATTTATTTGGATTCGCGTTAAGAAGTATTCGAACTACTTAGGCTGCTGTCCATACTGTATCTTGTGTAATTTGTTTTTATTTTTTAAGTCGTGTGCGTTCATAATACTTTGTAATATATTGTTTTAAAACGTGAACATCTCTTTTACTATTACCCCTGACCTGTTGTTTAAGTTCTTTGAAGCACGTTAAAAAATAAATGTTGTACCTGCTATTTAATATTTCATGCGTATTTTAACCATCTGCCTTGCTTGTGGCCCATATTTACACGAAAAAAACAACAACAAAAAAAACAAAGCAAAGGTAAAAGCTCAAAGTTTGCACTGATCTCCCAGAGTGTTATTTTTGCTTACAGCGTGGCTTCCGTCTCTTAGAGGCCTTATTTTAATGCCGAACGAAATATTACACCTTCGAACTCGGGATCCGTCTATTGATCCTAATGCTTCAACGACAATGAATACAAGTTTACCTTTTGTTGGTGGGGATTCCAACATTCTTGATATCAATATCCTTGCTTTGGCACAGTTCGCAATTTTTTCAACTTCTTTACCAGCTTTACNATTCCACGGTTTTCTTTTAAAGTTTTTTTTTGAAAACAAACCAAGAACCCCCCCCCCCCCCAAATTAATACCAGTGTTTAATTCTTCAGCATTTTCCCGGCATTTTTCCATAACGGAGTGCAACAGGAGTTTTTACCAGAATCGTTCAGCGATTTATTTGGTTTCGCTTTAAGAAGTATTCGAACTACTTGGGCTGTTGTCCATACTGTATCTTGTGTAATTTGTTTTGTTTTTTTAAGTCGTGTGCGTTCATAATACTTTGTAATAAATTTCCTTGTTTTAAAACGTGAACATCTCTTTTACTATCACCACTGACCTGTTGTTTAAGTTCTTTGAAGCACGTTAAAAAATAAATGCTGTACCTGCTATTTAATATTTCATGCGTATTTTAACCATCTGCCTTGCTTGTGACCCCTATTTACACGAAAAAAAACAACAACAAAAAAACAAAGCAAAGGTAAAAGCTCAAAGTTTGCACTGATCTCCCAGAGTGTTATTTTTGCTTACAGCGTGGCTTCCGTCTCTTAGAGGCCTTATTTTAATGCCGAACGAAATATTACACCTTCGAACTCGGGATCCGTCTATTGATCCTAATGCTTCAACGACAATGAATACAAGTTTACCTTTTGTTGGTGGGGATTCCAACATTCTTGATATCAATATCCTTGCTTTGGCACAGTTCGCAATTTTTTCAACTTCTTTACCAGCTTTACCAGGTATTGCAAGATCCATTTTTTAACGTCATATATGATTATATTTGATTTTCGATATTTCCTATCCGTCTAGATATCAAAGTCCCAATGCATCTTTGGTTTCCCATTTTCATTTAAAGCTTTCTCTGGTTCATGATTGTACCACTTATCCAAACTTTCTACAAAGTGACCAGTGCAAATTGAGATAGATTTTATCGTACTGTTGCTTATATTTTCTTTGGGCCAATGTTTTACAACCTGTGATCAGCATGTGGTCAACGTCGTACACTCGCTCGCTGCATAGGTGACATGTATTTGTTGCATTGGTATGATGTCGTTTTTTACCGAATTAGTATTCAGCGCTTGACCGTATATAGCTACCCTCAAACTCTCTGTTTCTCTTTTTAAACTCCACTTGGAAGCCACCCCCATGATGATTCACCATTCTTCACGTCTTTCTTATCTCAGTGTAACAGCCCATGTAACTGCATTGCTTAAAGTGCTTCCTTTCTTTCACGGGTAATCCTACTTTTATGTTGATTCTTCTTCCCAAGCTCAGCATCAGTCAGCCCTAACTCAACTGTAGGATACTTAAAAAGCTCTTCTTTGCTTTTTGCAATATAATAATTCGTTGATTTTTTATCTTACACTTAGAAATCCTGATAAGCCCTTCCTCCAACGTTTCGTTTCATATAAAATTGATTGATATTTGCCTTGGATGGAGTGCTTTATGCGTGGCTAAGTTTTTTCTCGTTTTTCTGTCTAACTGTCTGTCTGTCTATTTCATCTTTAGTCCAATTCACATTTCCCCCACTGTAGCGTGCTGCAGCAACTGCCCATGTGTTTATCGCATTTTTAAGATTTCGGGAGTTGAGCTTGGACTTTAGAACGAGTTTCAATATACCTAATTACTTGCAAGCACCATTATCAGTTTCCGAAATGCTTACTTCTCCTGATAAAACTACTCCATCAGAATAAACTCTCTTTCCTCTCGTCATGACTGAAGTTTCACATTTCGGTACACGCAACTCCATTCCAATATATCTGCAACATACCTTAACTGTTTGAACAAGTGATTGGATCTCTTGCACAGACTTTCCGTAGTTCATAAGGTCATCTATAAAGAAAATATGATTAAGGGAAAACACATTCTTTCCTAGTTAGTAATCGACGTTGGTTTTTTAAGTGCCATTGAGATGAGTCATCCTGAAAGATGTAGCTGCATTTCGTGATAATTACTTCTTAGCTATCAAGTTTGTTTTCCATTTGCCAGACTGATACTCAGGAAATGGATAAGATTTTCAGCAATTCCAAGTAATCCAAGTGATTCCAGAACCCAAGAATGAGGTACCATATCATTGGCCTTTTTGAAAGAGACCCATGCCATGCACAGATTAGACTGTCGTCGCTTGCAAGAGTCATTTGAGTCTGTTTTGCATCCATAATGTTCAACCTGCAGCAAATCGTTTTGCAGCAAAGGCTCTTATTTTTTTTTTAGCAAAATAGCAGTTAGCAACTCAGAAAGTAGATTAAGGCAGGTGATCGGGCGGTAGTTGTCCACTGCCCTTCCTTTGCCTGGGTCTTTCATAATCAAAGTTTTTCTTCCGTCAGTCATCCAATGCGGTCGTGTGAGGATTTCAGATATTTAATCCTATAACTTTGGATTCCAACTGATTCTGGGCAAGGTAACCTTTTTACTTCGTGTACAATATTTTCTGTACTTTTGAAGATAGGTTAATGCATTTTAACATCACTTAAGTTTGTGGCTATCTTGATCCATTCAGCATTTCCATCATGTGCAACTGAGTATCCCCAAATCCCTGACCGAAATTCTATAGATTCTCTTCCATTTGGTGTTAATGTTGCTACTGTATCTCCACCAATATTCCGGTAAAATTGCATCTGGTTGAATGTAAACATTCTATTTTTCTCAAGTTGTGTTACTTGCTTATTGTAAAGCTTTTTCTTGGTTGATTTTGCAAGGACTTTTTGTTGAGCTGTTCTATTACTAAATTTAAACCCTCTTCATATATGTCGTACGTATTTTGTCAGCTAGAATTCTCGCGTTTTTCTCTCAAATTCAATGGCGTCATGCACTCAGGATCACTTAGGATTTCTTGTAACTGTAACATTATTTTCACTGTTCCTTGTTTAAGCCATAAAGCGAAGATTCCGTTAAAATTTGCAGTATCGACAACCTCACTCTGATTGATTCTGTCGTTCGTATCTTCCACCACGATCTCAATTTTAGCTCTTTTTATATTGTTGCACTTTGCTACAGTGGGCTATTATTTTTATTATGATTATGATGATGGTGATGACGATGATGACGATGATGATTATTATTTTTGTTATTTTGAAAAGTATATAAATGTATTTGTTTAAAAATTGAAAATTACGTGGGTTTTTTCCCTAATCTTTTACAGCATCTATTGAATTTATGCTCAGCATTGGTAGTTGGCTCGATTGGGCTTCTTGAACTTTCATGACAACGAGTTTTCCCCACTTCTTAAATGCTTATTGAAAGGTGGAAGCAGTGTATAGCAAGATCTTTTGCAATCCTGCTTCGTTGTTATCAATTCTGATCGCCTTTAATCTATGATAAAATGATATAGTTTATCTTGTCATGGTAATGATAATTTGTAATGAGCTTCGTTTAGAAAAACACTTTTATAATCACCAGTCTGATTACTTTCTGCAATCATCAGAATAAGCGCTATCATTTCGATGAGTACTTTTCTTTCGTTTACTTCTACAAAGGAATATGTTGTTTGGTGGTAAAGAATTTAAATCTAAAACATTATTTTGAAAAGGCATGAGGTCATCTTGTCTTAAGGAACATCATATATATAATAATATGGTTTTTGTATGAAGCGGAGTTTGGTAATTCAGATGTAAAACATGGTTCAGGTAATTTAGGAACAACAGAAGTGTTTGTGAAAATGATGATTAAATCAATACTATATTTGTCTGGAAATGAGTGACAATCATAAGATAAAAGGGTACAATGATAACCCCCCCCCCAGTTTTGTTTTTACTGCTTTTAACGTTTTCCCCTGATCATGGGCTTAAACGGTGTCCTTCAGAGGTGAATTGGTTTGGCAGTGAGGGATTTCTTGGCCGAATAGCTTTCCTGACGCTAACCAATGGCTCTTATCTTTTTGTTAAGTACCAATGTTTTTGGGGGGTAGGGGGTTGAAAAGGGAACCTCTTGCATTGTAACGCATTATCTATTAAGGCTTCCCATAGTAAATCCCAGTTAGAACAAGATATTTATGCGGACATTTTCTTATAAGAGTAGCGATTCGTGCACACAATTTATAATTCTAAAGCAGTGCTATTTTGATATATTCGAAATCAAGTTCTTTAATCTTTTTAGCTTATTGCATAAACTACTCTTTATTAAAAAAGAACTATTCAAATAGCAATGCCACACTATTACGTGCAACCGTCAGATGAGGCAACAGTGGATCAAGTGCTTGTACTCCCACTCTGTAAAACACCACTTGTAGGGTTTACCACATGATTTTAGTATTATGTTCTCTATTATTCGTTAGGCAAGCCCAGTACTTAACTATTGCTTCTCTCAGTTAAGCTGTGCTTTTATTGTGTGACAGCTTGAAGATTGTTATTATGTCTACCAGCTTTTCAAATGGCTGTTCTTTTTCTTTGTTATGAAGCTAGAACAAGAAAACCTTAGACTGAAACAAGAATTAGAACAACTTAAAGAAGATATTAGAAATGAAAGACTAGAAACAAAACAAAGGTAGATGTTGCTCTTTGGAAAGCACATTATTATATTACAATATTTTATTGGTATGTAATTCTGTAGAAGTACATATTGTGTGGAAAAATAGTCTTTTGTTCAGAAAAAGATTTATAAACCAATGATACGCAAGAAAAAGAAAAAGGAGTACAAGGCAATTAAAAGAAAGAAAGAGTGGGATGCACAGAAATCGGATTATAACTACAAAAAATTTGAAAAGTTTTTCATCTTGTGATACGTTTAAAGAGTACTGTAGTTTTCGGATAGAAAAGTCATCCAAGTACATAGGACAACAAAGAATTTTTTTTGAAATGGTGCAAGTAATAGCAGAATTGTTTTGGGGCAAATAGAAGGCACTGAAGTTCAAAATGATATTTCATGTCAGATTTTCTGTTTCAGAATACACATCTATGTTTAAAAATTTACAAAATTGGGTGGATTGTAGTAGAAATCCTAAGAGAAATTCATGCACAAATGGTAATTAGGAACTAATTCTTTAAGATACTATTTTACAAAAGTAGCTGATGGTTTATCTTTCTGAAGTAATAACAAAGAAAAATTAATCGAAAGGCAAAACACCACGGTAAAATTTTCGTTTGTGTAGTTTCCTGGAATAAATAGCGTTTGGGTTATCACGTCTACAATTCTAACAATAGTCAAACATCGTTTTAACGCCGTGTATTCCTTCTATGCCTCTCTCGTTATTTCGATAAACCTGTCGAAACCATTGTTCATTGATAACATCATCCTCATTTTTTAGAGGTTTAAATGACAGCGTAAGAAGTAGACTTAGATAGTCTAGTTTGCTCGTAATTCCTGAAATTCTCAAGCATGTTGTTTACTAAGTCTTTGTAATCGCCTGTTATTTTTGAGAAAGCTTTGCCACTATAAAGGATGATGAGACTTCCAGCTGTTCTCTTTTATAGAATTAGAAAAATTCCTGTCTCTTACAAGCTGTTTGGTGTGGAGGCAATCAGAATGCCAGGTTCTAATTTTAACACGCTAAATACAGGAAAGAATTTGCAAATGTAGAGAAATCAAATGCCATCCTTCCTAATTGCTTTAACAAATTGTTTCATTAAACCAAGTTTACATGTAATAGTAAATGTATAGTTTTTGCCCGGTATCAATGCTCCTGCAATGACGTTATTGTCTGCTTCTGACAGTTGCTTTCTCTCTCTGTGTGTGTGTGTGTAAGCTGCTGGAGGTAGATTTGAAGACCACCCCGGTGAGTTCGATCCGGCCTCGTGAAACGGGAAACAAACCTCCCCTCACCGCCAAAAGGCAGATCGGTTTGGAAAGAAACCAGAAACAAAAAACTTTCACTTACCACCAGGGGCGGCACAAGTTCAAAAAAAAATTTCTCCAAATCGACGACGAACCAGATTCGAAATCACATGAACGACGAGATCGATTTTTTCCATGGTACTGGAAAAACAGCTTAAAATGAAGGCTATTCGTTACCAACCAGTCAGGATAACCTAGCTAATCAGTATCCAGGCGTCACCACGTGGAGGTTGCCTTCTTGGACGCCCAGTTGCTTTCTAATTAGCAACGCTTTCATGACACAGTGGCAAATCTTGTCTCTGTTGCCCCAGTAACAAAGAAAGGAATGGAATTTAGGATAATCAAGCTGTTGTCCTACCCCCAAATTCACCTTTTTTGAAATTTACACAACTGATCCACCTATATTCATCATACCTAATGTGCTATTGAACGCCTTTGAGGTCATCATACTTTTCTTTCGATGTTGTAGAATGTTTACAGGGTACTGAAGCATATGCGTTAGTGGTTTAAAGTTTTGCTTATTTTAAATGTCTTTTTGAACCATTGATGAACAATCTTTAATTATCAGTTTCATACTCCTTCATACCTATCTTCACTGAAACACCAGAAAATGGCTTTGGAGAAGATTAGTTCATCTTTGTTATTGTGAAAAGGAAACAAATGTAGTATCTCTTGTTCGATAAAAAAATCGTTTTTTCCTTGGATTCAAGAAAAATTGTCGTAAAGCTAAGAGATAAAATTATCCTTCGGATAGACAGATAGACTTAAGTGGATAATTGAAGTTGATTTGAAGCAACAAAGTCTTGATCAACATAAATATCAAAGGGATGATCGGTGTATTCCTCGCTCTCAACAGTATCATCTGTCGATGCAGGTAACTCGTTGAATACAGGAACAAATATTTCATTAAAATGAGTTACAAGCCTCAGAGCTGACTAAAGATTGGGGTAGTGCATCAATTTTCTCATTTTTCAAGTGACACTTTCTAAGTTTACTATACAAAAACCAAATTATTCTCTTAAGTTGTCCTAACCTTCCATCAAAATTTTCGGCCAACGATTCTTTTAGATTTTCTTGTAGTAATTGTACAATTTTTAAGAAAACACGTGGAATCCAGATATTGCCCCGATCACTGAGGTTTATTCCAAAATAAGCCGAGTAAGTTTGTTTGGCATATCGGTTGCTAGGCATACTGTTGTGTGACGCTCCAACAAAGATACAACAAAATAGATCAGGTTTGTTTAGAAAACTTTTTGACATTTTATGCAACCAAAATAAAACCATACAGGAAAAGGCTTTTCCTGTTCCTTAGCTTAATTCACAGACTCTTCAACTCATTAAAAAAATCAATACCCGCTTTGATTTCAGGATGTGATAAAAGTAACAGCCAAATTAACTAAAATCACCCATGCATAAAGATATGTATGGTAACAATGAAATGGTAACTGTATGGTAACAAACAACAAACCTCTCTTTCTCAAATCCAGCCCGCTAGCCTCAACGGCACGAAGAGGTGTAAACGGAGTCATGCCGAGGATATGTCGTCTAAGGTTGAACCAAGACGTTCAGTTTCAACAACGACAGCTGACGACTGAAGTCCTGCTAACTTTAGCGGACAGTGTTGAAACTCATGGTCTTGTAGCGATTAGATAGAGAAGTAAAGCGGAGGAAGGCGTCATGCTCAACCGTTCGCTTCTCCATGATGCTGAATTCAGAATCAAATAGCCGAGTGAGTGGGCTACTGCAAATTGGGATCAGAAAGAGCATCCGCCCAGAAAATGGTGCGCCAGCAACGTCTTCTGTTGCATAGATAGTCTAAATCATAATGCTACTACAGCTGAGCATCCCTAAGAGGTGACGTGCTTTTGCGGCCTTCGGTGGTTATAATAAATATGCGAATCTTGCCACCCCAACTAAAGAAGGTAGTAGAAAAGAAAGACCAAAAGAAATCAAAGTTGAAGATTGGAAGCTAGAATGCAAAGAATATGACAGGAAAAGGCAGCGAATTCAAAGAAGCGTTTAAGTGGAGAAGCATCATTATTGCATGCGTGCAGGAGACAAAGTGGACATGTCTCACTGCAAGGGAGCTGGAGAATGGATGTAAAATCTTCAATAGTTCAGAAGGAACTATTGATCCTAAGGATATATTTGAAAAATAAAGTTGTGGAGGTGGAGAGAACAAATGTCAGACTATTAAATCGCAGATATACATGGTTGCCAACAGAGTGTTAAAATGAACATCACAGACCAGGAGAAAATAAAGTTGAAACAGGTCGACAAATTTAAGTATCTCGGAATGACTCTGAATAAAACAGGAGCCAGTGAGTAGCTAGGAGGGCAAGAATCAGTATAGCTTGAAGTGGAAAGATTGAAATTACATTTTGTATGACAAACGCGTGCCAAGGAAGCTAAAATTCAAAATCTATGAAGCAGTTATCCGGACCCGTATTGTTGTGCGGAGCGGAGTTATTGGTAACAAAGAAATGAAGTTGCTAAGAAGGATCAAGAGAGTAACTAGCATGGGCAGACTACAGAATGATGACATCAGGGCGAAATTGGGCGTCGCAGATATACGACTCCCAATTTGGCCACTTGCTTCAAATATGGCCACTTGCTTCGAATATGGCCACTTGCTTCGAATAGATGAGAGAAATGTTATCAAAAGGACATGGATATAGAGGTGGAGGGTAGGGGACCGGTAGGATGGCTGCAGAAGTGATGGTTGAAGAATGTGAAAGAGGAAAAGGGGCTTTCAAATTTAAAGAGCAGTACCCAAGCAACAGGACACTAGAGAGAGAAGATACAAAAGCGTCAACCTGGTAACACTGTGTGAAAGGGAGAAAGATGACGACAATAAGTGAAAAAATTAAAGTTTGATTGACAAAAATCCTTCACGAACTGCAGGATTTTTCCATTTGATAAGGGTTATTGCTGCTACTGTAAATGGTTAAACAAATAATATACTTTTTAATATCCGATTTATCGAATCGAAATCTATCCAGAACCGATATCAATCCGATTTCGGTTCCGGAGCTGTTTTGCTTCCTCAAACATAAAATGGTTATGTATAGTCGCCAAAGCTTATCTATCGACAAGGCGACAGCCTTCCCGAAAGCAACATACCCAGTGTTAGATTAGTCCCGTTAGTCCATTCATATAACTGTTAATGGCTTCCCTTATAACACTGTTGATCATTATCAGGGCCAATACCCCTTGATTTTGCTTAAAAGGCCTTTTTTTGAAGAGAAGAGACCAGTGCCAGGTAAAATGGATGTTGTTTTTGAACTTGCAACGCCTAATTTGCTTAGAATAAAGTCTAACTTTGCTTGTAGCAAAAATATGTTGGCTCGTGTTATCCATGATTTTAGCCAGTCATTGACATTCGCAAAGGTCACTACTGCTTCTTTGGACGATATTTATACCCAAAAATTTTTATTTACCTTGGTTGCCTGTAACTGCCCGTACGTTGATACAAAGGAGAGAAAGCCTACAAAGTATTTACTAAAAGTTTTTTAATAAAAGCCCTGCAGATGTAATCATCGATTCCTGGATCATTTTGTTCAAAGACGTAAGAGTTTTACATTGGGAAAATTTATAACGTGCATATTTATTTTTACGTTCATTTTCTTTTACTGTTGCATACGAGAAGGAGCACTACAAATCGATGTTTCAATACAATTTTTGTCGTCATTTAAGAGTTTCCTAGTAATAATTTTTACACAACAAAGGAATAGTCCTTATTTCTTTAATTATTTTGTTTACTCAGGAAAAATGTGATAACGAAAACAACCCTGGAATCAAGCGGTGATACCGCATTTTATGTGAAAAAGTGTACTGGAGAACTCTCTCTCTCTCTCTCTCTAGCATGTACTAGGTCACACGAGGAGAACATCGGACATAATAAATGTATGAGTTTCATCATGCCATGAGTCATAAACGTTTTTTGAGCTACTTTTCGAAGGATACTGTTTCTATCGTCAAAGCCTGACGTTGGGAGAAGTATCTTTGGAAACGTAGCTCAAAAAAGCTTACGGCCTATGATATGAGTCCATAAAGTCAAGAATGTTCATTACACATTATAGATGATATTGAAATCACGGAGGTGTGAGTTTTTACTGTTGCTTGTTGAATTAAATTGAATAAACTACAAAACTTAGTTTTCATTTACGAAGTTCTTTAAACTTTAAATGAATTGTGTTGAAAAACGTTGTATTTTTTTAAATTTTAACGCCATTTTCCCCAGTAAGTGGGGCTCAGACGGTGCCCTTCATTGGGACTTGGATTTGGCAGTGAGGAATTTCTTGGCCAGATGGCCTTCCTGACGCCAATCAATGGCTTTTTCTTTTGTCAAGTTCCAAAGTCGCCCACTCAAGGAATCGAACCCGGAACCTCTTGGTTACGGTGTAGTTGCATTAAACATTAATTAATTAATATATACTGAAACGACTTTAAAGCTGTTTTAAAGTTTTTTCTTTTCACAAGTGAAATTCTATTTTTTCCTTCTTAGAATTGAAGGCCTCGTAAGAGAAGTAAGGTTTGCAAAGAGAAAGGAAGCAGAGGAAACAGCTGCTCTGGAACGGGTTGTTCAAATGGTCGAAGAAAATCTTGAAAACACTACGGTAATTAGCAATATTTGGCGATAGTGTGTGTATCAACCAATGTTGTCATTTTTTTCGAAAGGAAAGGAAGTCTAGATAGAAGTTCTGTCTGCCAATAAGCAGTTTTCAAATGGAAAAGTAACTCCGAAACATTATTTTACTCAGCATATGCAGTCAAAATGGATATTTTGCAACTTGGGTATTCTGTCACCTATTTTAGGCTCAAAGAGCGTTAAAACAGAATTTTATTCTTAATTCCGCTTCACGCAGTTTCTTTTGTGGGCACATACAGTGCCCTTCTGAGGGATCTTGTTATGGTTGTAAGGACCTCATTGGCCAGGTAATGTTTTCTAGGTTTCAAAGCTTTTGCTCGCTCTAGAAATCAATTGTGGAAGCTCTTGGCTATACTGCAACCGCACTGACAACCTACCAAGAGGCGGGTCTGGAGTATAAGATATGGTATATTATAACTGAAGAATGCAGTTAGTCTTTTCGCTTGACGTTCTTTGCAGGATAAAGTTCAAGGTTTACGGAAAGAGTTTGTTCATAGTAATAGCTGAATTTACGCCCGACCAGATTAAGGAAAAAAACCTACTCACAGAGGCACCACTCAGATAATGTGAATATAATTAAGAAAATCTGTTTTGCAGATCCTTTTTACCTATTGCCTCCTTTAATTGGAAAGTATTGCAGTTTTCGCACACTATTTTCTTACGGATGTACACTTTGGGATTCTGAATCAGACTGTAATCAGAAACCCAACACATTAGCTTTAAAATATATCTATCAAAACCTAATTTATTAAATGCTATTGGGATTATTAGTACCCTAATTTGTGTTTCCCATTCTGCCTCTGCCAATGGAATGAGTAGTAAATGTCAAGAAAGAAATTTCATATTTACTAGATTTACTGATTGATTTTCAGTTGAATGAATTTGATTTCCATGACATAATGAGTATTTTGAATATATTTCAATGTATTAACATCATCATCAGCAAAATATTTTTAATGATATTATTTATTCCTACGAATAAAAAGAAAACAATCATGTATAAGCAATATCAATTCAGAAAATACAGTTTATAGATTGCGACCAATAAAATTTTCAGTTGAAATCAGCATTTGTGAAAGGAATAACAATGATTTGCTTAAGCATCTAGTACACATAAACAACCAACCACGAGGAGTGCTTTTTTGATTTGCTTGCCTTTAACTTTATGCAAGTGATGCCCTTTTGTCACATTTTGTTATTAAGAGCTTTAGATAGCTTGTGTTGGATAGGATGTAGACAGAGAAACAGCAAGGTTTTTTACTGACAATATTCTAAATATCACTAACTAAAATCTTTATTTCAGAGACGGGCAGTCAAAGCGGAAACAAACGTAACTCGACTGAAAGAGGAGTTAAAAGCACTTAAGGTATGAAAACATGTCTGAGATTGTGACTTTATAGTGTGCCTTAATTTTAATATTTATACCTATATTTGAAAAAGAATAAATTCAGTGTTTCAGTAAGAATGTACGAATAAATAATTGGTAAATTGTTGTGGTATTTTCAATCACTGCTCTTGCATTATTTAAATTTGCTCTGATTTTACAAATGTTGATTGAGGAGTCAATTATTTTGTTTAGTGAAAAATACAATACTTGTTATAAACGCGAGTGCCTATTTACTGTAATAGAATACAAGTTTTGAAATCTGATGTTTACGTAAGGTCTTAATACTCTAAGGAAAACATTAAAACTCATCTACATTTGTGTAGTTAGTTGACATTCACAGGGATTGCTTTGAGCAACAATCATTACTTTAATTTTTTGTTGCCTCGACAGGAAGACTCTGTTCCCCGATCGCTTTATGACACTGTTCTTGAAGAATATGAAAGTACTTTGGCCTCGGTTCGGGAAAAGTCACAAAGTGCGGCCAACTCTATGCGTCAGGCTGCTGTGGAAGCAGAGCCAGCTATCAGGTAGGATAACAAAGAGGCGTTAGTGTTTCTTGCTCTATACACTTGCGTTTTTGTACTAAAACTAATTACTTACTGCATGCTTTCGCTCCATTTTTGAAAATGAGTTATTATTTTCTGTACATTGCATGAGATCTCTTAAACAGAACAGGTTACCAGCTCGTAATTACAAATGCCACAGGAACACATATGGTATTTGAAACTGTTGATCTTAATAGTCATCTTAATATAGTAAGTACTTATGTGTGTATATGTGGGTGTATGTTTGAGGGAATGAGAGTGAGAGAGGGGGAGAGAGAGAGAGAGAGAGACAGACAGACAGACAGACAGAGAGACAGACAGACAGACAGACAGAGACAGAGAGAAGAAAAAAAGGAAAAAAAAGATAGAATGTTGTGTCAGACAGGTATACCACGTTGTTTTGAATGCTTAAAACACCTTTATTACAACATCATGAATTGAATGATAGACCATAGTTTATGAAGCATTCCTAGTAGAGATCAAATCAAAGAAGCTAAGCGTTTTGCTTGAATTCAATCTGTAGGTAGATCTGCTGTAGAAAGCTTGTTTCTTTGTGGCACTCTAAAGAGTTCCTTACGCTTGAAACCATTTTTGTGACTATGAATCTACCATTTGTTATTGCATGGGGTATCGTTATTACATCTGGATAGGTGGTACCTCATTTAAATGTTTTTCATCGAGTGCAGAGATGTATTTGTAGTTTAATAGGCCAAAGTCTTGCTGCTACTTTTCATTCTTTATCTCGTTGGCAAAAAGTTGTAGTCTTAAGCCTTTAATACCTTGTAGTAATTTAGTATCAAAACATGACTCTAAGCACATTTTGGAACTATGTGTTACTAATGAAACTTGTTTCTTTTGTATGTATAGCAACGGTCGTAAACTCAGATCTTTAAATTTTTTGTTTCTGTGGAAGGCTTAATAACAGTACGTCTTATAATCAGAACCAACTATTAAGAACTTCTAATAAGTTCATAATAATTGCTTTTGCTATTTGTTTCATTACGGTGACGATACAAAACCGTAGGCCAGTTTTGATCAAGTTAGTTCTGTAGTAATAACTGCTAATACAGTCATAGTCAAGAAGGGAGTACCGGTGGTTACGGCATAAATGGAAGGGTATCTAAAAGTGTAAATCTTAGATATGTCTGATCCTGGCATGTATCAACCTGTAAGTCTGCATTCTGTCATTTGTAAGGTCCTTGAACGACTTATGAGTAAGGCACTTGTGGAATTTTGCAGAACCTAGGTATTTTTGTTGATCCTCAGTACGGATTTAGAAGACTCGCTCCACTGGTGACCTCTTGTAATTACAGAGCATAGCTATAGGTTTATGGATCACCCTGATGAAGGACGTGCTATAGCTCTGGATATTTGCAAGTTGTTTGATAACGTGTGTTATGCTGGCCTGCTTCATAAGCTTTCTGGTTATGGTATTTGTAGTAAGGTCTTTTGGTCCGTTGAGTTCTTTTTCACAGGTCGTAAAATGGGCTGGTCTTGTGTACTGGCTGGAGACATAAAAAGATGACGCGAGTCGGAGGAGCAGCTGAACAGTCTGGGCACATCTTCCTGACCGTGCTGTCAATACGGGTAAGGTACCAGTTTAGCAGTTTGCAAAAGCCAGGTTGTAGTTTGGTCAGTGTGGTCCGAGTCTCTCTTGGAAGGGTCTTTTCCGACGTGGCAATGGATGGAAGGTAGGTGTCTAGGATGACGCTAGGCTTATAGCCACGGGTACCATCCTCTGCCGCTTTCTTGTGGATGCGCTTCAATCCAGCCCTATAGTCCTCAGAGGTTAGCACTTGCTGGGATGCTTGGTTCTGAACGTCATTTGCATAACGAGTAAAGAGCTTGTGCCGTACGCGGTGCTAATGTGCTCGGTGGATGATATGAGGGATGATGGGACCGACCTTCTACATGCTTGGGATTATGAGGATTTCCAGTGACAGATTTAAGATCTTTGTCAGGAAAATGCTACCCAGGTTCTTCAACATGACTGGAGAAGTGTCACCCAGGCCGATTGCTTTGAAATTTTTCGTTTTGCTGATGGCAGATGGCAGACTCCTCAGTTGTGAAATAAATTGTGATCCTGTCTGCAGCAGCTGGCGAAGCTTCCTATTTATATGACGNCCTATAGTCCTCGGAGGTTAGCACGTGCTGGGATGCTTGGTTCTGAACGTCATTTGCATAACGAGTGAAGAGCTTGTGCCGTACGCGGTGCTAATGTGCTCGGTGGATGATATGAGGGATGATGGTACCGACCTTCTACATGCCTGGGATTGTGAGGATTTCCAGTGACAGGTTTAAGATCTTTGTCAGGAAAATGCTACCCAGGTTCTTCAACATGACTGGAGAAGTGTCACCCAGGCCGATTGCTTTGAAATTTTTTGGCGAAGCTTCCTATTTATATGACGACCATTCTTCGAGATGGATTCCGGGTGTAGTGTGAATTGCCCATTGAAGGCATTTGCACATTTCTTCAAATCAGAGACTGGTCTTCCGCCGAAGGTGATGGCAACGTTGCCCCTGGGTGCTTGGCGGATAGTCATCGATTTTACGAGCGGTCAGAACATATTGTCGGAACATATTTTTCATTTTTCCAACCAAGCCTCATCGGTGTTGTGCAACCAGTTTGTTGACTGGCTTAGTGAGTGCATCGATTGGCAATACGGATAGCTGGTAAACTGGTGCAGGAAGCTGTTAGACGTGTTGGGATAGCTCGTTAAGGATGCAGGTGGTGGGTTGATCGACTTCTTCTGCAAGAAGTTTCACCGCGGGCATCACCTTGGCCCTGAGGGTGCCAGGCTTCGTGACGAGCATTTAAATGTCCAAGAATGATTGAGTCTGTGACATTGTGAGGGTGGCTAATTATGGGGACGTAGCCTGTTGGGCAGCTCCTTCGTGGGTGGCACATATGCGTTGAAGATCTTGATCTCAGTCTCGCCGCGTTTGATGGCGATTGCTTGAAGTGTGGTGACAGTGTCTGTGGTTGGAGCGGCAGGGGGTCAACCAGGCGGTATGGTACGGACTTGTGCATGAGGAAACACACACCGCTACGTTTGTGATCTCTGTTGCGGTATTCGCCAATACTCCATAGCTCGGATCTATTTGATAGTTTGATTTCTTGGATTGCCGCTACTTAGATCTTGTTCTCCACCATAAAATGGTCAAGCTCTTTAGATTTCTTTGTGGTTCCGTTTATACTGAGTTGTAGTATATTGAAAGTGGCAGCTTGTCGCGTGGTGAGCTGCGCAACTGTAGTTGTGACGGCTGGTGCAGGTGCACGTGAAGTATGTAGTGCAGGAGCCTACGAGGCCACTAGTGCTGGCGCCCGTGGTGAGGTGTATGACCCCAACTGTTAACAACAAGGGCCTTCGAAGATCCGATGGTATTTTCGAACACTGAAGTGTCCGGTACATGATAAGTGTTTCCACCCATTGTAGTTGTTGCATTGCACTGAACTCTGGTTCTTTCTTATCACATGGTTGCAAACTAGACATGCTCACGTTCTAGGGCCAGGATTTGATTCGATGTCGGATCTAATCAGAATACGGAGCAGCAGCGCCGACAAAGGTTGCTCCGCCGATCGTCTTGATGCGTTTTGGGGGTATTGGCTCTATGCATTTAATAGTTCTTTAAAAAATGCCCTGTTTACTTAAAGTAAATTCATCTATGCTTTTCAGGTGTATTTTTACTCGAATGCATACTCTCGGTTACGATTACGATTTCTGTCGCTAACAAAAGAAATTAGCCATTTTCAAAAGGTATATTTGATATGTTTAATTTTATCTTCTACAACGAACGTGGATATATGAGGAAATACATCACTAATTTACCTCCGTATATACCGTCACAAATAACAGATCAAGTACTTTTGACATATCCTCTCTCTCCCTCTTCCCCTCCCCACCCCCTCTCTGTCTCTCTCTGTCTCTGTCTCTGTGTGTGTGTGTGTGTGTGTGTGTGTGTGTCTCTCTCTCTCTCTCCCTCTCTCTCATTCCCTTAAACATACAGCCACATATGCACACATGACTACCTACTTTTAAGATGGTTTCTAAGATCAACACAGTCTGAAACACTGAGTCTTCTTAAATTTATCCCATTTATTATTTTGGGCCAATTAAGTAGGTTGATTTTAATACAAAAGAAAGACCTAGAATTAATTCCATGGCTATATTTAGGAACCTCTATCTTAACCTATGAAGGAGTTTGGCAATATGTGGAACAGCTCTTTTCCCTACTGCTTCTCCTGACTGCTTTGAGCATAGGCTCATTGCTTTCAGAACTTTTTTCAATTAGAACACAATCTTTAACAGTAATCAGTTCCGTTTAACATTCAGTTTTCTCGAGGTATAACCTGTTAACATCACCCTTTGTGTAAAACTTGCTATAGACGGTCAGCACTTTTCGAGTTTTTTCATTCAGATCCTTCAGTTTATTAATATTCCACATAATTTTTTTCAGTTGTGTCTATTTGACGATGAATACACATCGAGAGTTTAAATCCTTTACAACGTTTTTGCTGTTTAGATGAGAATTCGATATATTATGATTTTTCTTACATACTTTTAAGTCTTACACTTTCTTTCATTTGTCTTTTACATTCTCCGCGTCCAACACTACCAAGTATTTCTACCCATGATCAGTGTCAACCTCTTTAATGACCTCTCGCTTTCCCCCTTTTTCATCACCAAAACCCCACATTTGCTAATATCGAACCTCTTAAAAATTTTATTGCTGAACACGTGCATTGCATTTATTAATACATCCAGATCTTTCTCATGCTTTTGGAGGAGCTTACGATAATCCATATAGAGAAGCTGATTGATAGTCATCTCACCCTTTCTTAGTTCGTACCCTGCTTTGACTATCCGAAGACCAAAAGACATGAAAATAAGGCTAATAATTTAAAAGAAGGAAGACAAACTGTCTTTGAAAAATACCCCGCGGGATTTTCACCTTCCAAACAGACTCTC
This sequence comes from Morbakka virulenta, assembly GCA_003991215.1. Classification (NCBI taxonomy): domain Eukaryota; kingdom Metazoa; phylum Cnidaria; class Cubozoa; order Carybdeida; family Carukiidae; genus Morbakka; species Morbakka virulenta. The sequence continues at coordinate 5,645,790 of RDPX01000010.1, forward strand.
CATGAAATGTTTATTCTGTCACCGTGTTGTGTACACAATTTTTCAAGAGTGTTTAAATGTTATCAGCTATTTTGAAGATGACCAAGTATCTCATTATCCATGAATCAGACACTATGCCTTTTTGTAATCAAACCAGCCCATTGGTAATCTAATGTGTTTTAGTTTACAGTTTTTCTTGATCATCGTACCTGTAAGCAGTTGAGCCTTAGAATTTTTTCGGTAGCCTTTCTATTCTGCAGGTGACAACATGTGGGTCTCAAGATGATGATAGCTGCTGATATAATACTGATAAATAATTTCCACATTACTAACAAGCAAGTTTTGTGTCTATAACTAGTACATTTTCCTTACGTTTATCCTTATTTAGAACAGATTTTTGTTTGTTAACCGTTCAGGAATATTTTCTTATTTCAAGCAATTATTTAATATAACTGCTAGGACTGAATGAAAAGATATAGTTTTTAATTCTGTATCCTTGAACACCATCTGGTCCAAATGGCTTTCAATTTGACAATATTCTTGCCTGTTTTCTGAAGATCTCAACAGAAGCATTAAATTCTGGTTATTGGTGTGCCTTTCATCAACTTCACTTTTGACAGCCTCAACCCAGTTTCCGAGCTGACCATGTTCTACGTCTGTCTCCCAAATTCATCTCCAGAATGTCTGAGTTTCCTTGTCATCAGGATTAGCATCATTCTCTCTCTCCTTTCCTTCTAGTTTTTCGAAAAACGGACTTCTGGTTACTATTGAAAACCCAGTTTTGTCGATATTGCTTTATCTTATTCTTGCATCTTTTAATCTTTGTACTTTTAGCATTAAGTCACTGTTTTAATTCTTTTGTCACTACCCACAGACCCTTGTTTTTGATGTACATCTTTTCAAATTTTTCCTTTGTTAAATCATTTCTGAGGGATTTGTTTAGCAAAGATTCCAATTTACCAATATCCTTTCTTAAGTCCTTCATTTAACCATGAATCTAAGTTCTGTTTTTCCCCTTTACCCAATTTTCTCCTCAATTCCAATCATCTTTCTTAGCACTTTTGCTAAAACTTATAATTGAGATGAGTAGTGATAAGATGGCACTACTGAATGTGTTTTTATCGAGACACCATCTCTAGGAGAGTTGCCAATCATGGCTGGAAAAAACCCTTCTCCCCTTGATACAAACCCCGCCAGCCAACCCTGTATCTCAAGGTCTTGGAGTAGGAGAATGAATGTAACACCTGGCGTAATGATGACTCGGAGGTAGTTGGGGCAAAGAGTAACCTCAATCCCCTACGTCTAAACTCCACAACCGTATGCATTTTGCAATAATACCCAGTATATATTTTTATTGTTATTGCTGGGGTTTTTTTTCTCTTCTTGTTCTGCGAAGATCACAAGCGACCACTTACCTCTTTTCCTGGACTTAAAAGAGCGAAGGGAGGTCGATTACAGAAGCCAAAGGTAAAAACGGTTAACAGGGGATTTAAAAGAAAAAAATCCAAACGATAACGAAGGGAAAAGAACGGAGGAGAATTCCAAAGTTTAGATATATGCAGAAAACGACCATTAGAATAGTCAATTTTTTTTCAATTTGATTTCAAGACAGTATTCGGGTATGCACTTGTATCAAGGCGTGTAATGCAGGTTGATAACTTTCAAAGAAGGAAAAAGAGAAGAAAGCTTGTTGGAAAACTTCCCATAGAAATATGTCTAGAATAAAGAAAAATGCAACATCACTACTATGAGAAAGGTGGCGAGGTTTTGCAGCTAGAGAAGACCCGACGATGTTGTCAATCTAGCATTATTGAATACGATTAAGGAAGCAAAGAGAGCAGCTGGGAACACTAGGGCATAAATAAAAACAATAATTCAATACGAGGCCTTAATAATGCCCTATAGGCATAAAAGGTGCCTTTAAAGAAAGGTGTTAGTGAGGACGATAGAGAGAATCCACTTTCATTGCTGCAGACTTGGTAAGGGCTTCATTGTGCTGACTTTAGGCGGTATCATTAGAAAAAGAGTTTGGGTTTAAAATTTTAAAACATTTTTCAGCGGGAGGAGAACCAGGCATGGGAAGTAGAAATGGGTTGGCATATATCAATATCGATATCAATTAATTGCTAGAATCTTAGTCTTGGTAGCATAGAAGTGACAACTCACTAAAAACGTCAATCAACAGTCCACTGAAAATCCCAATCAGAAATAGATTCAGGATTGTTCTGCAAAGCCATCAAATCCAGACTGATGAAAAGGGGACGATTTATTCTCAGTGCGTAATTAAAAAGTGGTATTATCCGCAAATATAGCAATTTTACTTTCAAAAGTCTAAGGAAGTGGTTATGAAAAAAAGAAATAATTTAGATGCCAAGGTGGAGGCTTGAAAAACACCAGAAATTGTAGGAATGGTACAAAATTGTTGACCAATGACAACTGTGATCGTCAGATTCAAGAAAGGTGGTATGCTGTTTCAAATTTTACCGAAAATGCCACCCTATCTCACTATGGGATAGGATGCTATCTGTTGATAGAACAGTCTCGCCAAGCGCTAGGTAGTAGTACAGGCTCTTTACTAACAGTCGGAAAGCAGTAACCAGAAAAATGCTCAACCCGGTACTCTCTGCAAAAAAGGTTCAACTGCTCATCAACATCTGGGCCTTATACACTCAGTCTAAGTAGGAACGACCTTCCCCAAGAGCTGAGAGAGGGACGAAGGCTGTGGTCGAGCGAAGAATAGATTACTACTAAAGGTTCCTGTTGAATACAAACACATTTGGGTGCTTGTCTTTCGTTCAGCTACGGCGTTTCCTTTTCTCAGCTCATGGGAAGGACACCCCTACTTAGTTTTGCCATATTAAATACAGATTTAGGAGACGACAGTGGTTCTCAAGCAGCATAGTTTATTTCAATATTCACTGGAAATTTAACAGTAACTCCAGAATTCAATTTCAATTGAGGTGTTTTTTGCTGAATTTTTAGTGGTTTTACTAAAAGATTAAAGTGCGTCTGGTGTTTGTTTACTGAGGATCTGATGTATCTTTTGATTGTTTACCATATATTTTGGACATCGATTTTGCAGCATCTACTACAGAGTGGGGAAATTTTAATAGCCATAATTTTGCCACAAACGTATTGTACTTCTGTGGTACTTCAAAGTACACGTAAAAAAGTAAAAAACATAGAGTTTGGTATAGATGTAAGACCTTTGTCATGTCTTGAGTCGTAAGCTTTTTCTGAGCTACATTTCGAGAGATACTTCTCCCATCGTCAGGCAATTTTCAGGATTATAGAGTTTGGTGTTCTAAGTGAAGGGAAGAAAACTAGCAGTTCAAAGTCTTAGTCTGGAAAACAATAATTCCAAAGAACCTGTAACCCAGACGGATAGGGAAAGAAAGAGTGACGAAGCACCGTCGTTGGGGTGATCTATCTACTCTTTAATGTGTTTTTTTTCGAGACACTGACGCTAGAAGGGTTCTTAAGGAACCCCGCTGAATGTCAACACGGCACATCAAGTTTTTACTACAGATTCTATACCTTGGCCAAGGGTGACCAGGAGTTTGTTGTGGCAAACGGGAACCTCATTCGCCTATATAAAAGTCACAACCGGATGTAACTATACTCAGGACATCCTAACAACAGTTTTTTGCTAAACTTTCAATAAATATGAACAGATGATACAGCCAATTTGTTTTCCTTATCAAATCTTAACCAGTCTCTAATACCTTACATCTGGTTCTTGTTCGGCATAGATATTTTCACGGAGATCAGAGAAATCGATTTTATTCATTCTTTTCGGATGCTGCACAGCCTATCAAAAGTGCTTTTGGAGGAATATGACAAAGCAATACCACAATTTTGTTTGATTCCCTCCCACACTCCCGTGAAAAATACAACGCCTTTGGCCATCACGGAGAGTACTACTGGGCTTTATGGTGCCTCTACTTTAAACCTTACCAGATGCTTTTAGACGTGTTTTTCGAAAATTCTCACCTGTTGGCTTTTGTTGTCTGGATATTGCATTTGACATCAAAACTTCATAACAATTTTTCCTTATGTTGAGCTCCTGTAAAGAACCAACAAATATATCAAGATCTCACCCTCACATGTTAATGCATGTAGATTTTAAGTGACTTCATCATCTATTATTAATTTAAACAGGTTGTTCAAAGAAAGAAACATTTTAGTACCAGTAAATAACTGAAACGATTTTGTAATTTATGATTGAATACGTAAAATTCTTAGAACACGGTAACAGAGAATGTGAAGTGGAGACTTGAATTCAAGTTTCAGACTTGGTTCAATTACCACAATGTTATAGAAGATATGGTTAAAGAACAAAAATTATTTACATTTTGGTACAACTTTGTTATTGTTTTCATAAAATAAGAACATTATTTCCAGAGATTACGATATTCGGGTTGCTTTTGAGTTTTGTAAGGAAGTTTTACACTTGCTTCTAGTCCCACAAAGTTTGAATAGGTCAAGGAAAAACCCCAGCACCCTGACTTTTGACCAGTCAAACATCCAAACATCTTTGTCATTGTAGACCTTTATACATGCCCTGCATCACAACTCTAGGTTTTCAAGAATACTTTTTCCTTCAACCTTTCATCAACAAACCGATGAATACATTTGTGGTGCAACAGGTTCTGCTCCACGAAGAATGGGAGTTGATTAATATCACACTACTGTGTACGTATGTGTGTGTTTTGAAAAAGCCTTAAACAAGGGAAACGAACTTTTCCCACCGATGTCGACAGCTGATAAGAGACGAGTAAATGAGAATTGCTATCTTTACATGTGTTATTCTTTTTCTTTAGGTCATGAATTTGTATTATTACCTTTTAAGATTCAACTATGGAATTGTGTTGTGAAATTAAAGTTTTTTTAAATTGTTTTCGATATTTCCATTACCTTGTGTTCAGGGTAAAATAAGTAAATGTTTCGTAATTTTTTACACATTTGAAAAATAGATTGTCACTATTGTAAAGGCATTCCATCAACAAGAAAGTAAACTGTGTAGGAGGCCAGAAACAAATATGAAACGGAGTTTTAATCCACATAGAAAGTCGAAATAGCATTAGTAAACTTGAAGCAGAGCTTTGTTTAAATTTTTAAGTTGTAAGAATAATTGTATGTCTTATAATCGATCTTCCCATCGTTATATTATTTTCAGAAATACATAATAGAAAAAGAAATTCAGTTTTTAATTGTTTGGGTTCAGAGATCCATCTTACTTTCAAAATCTTCCTTAATCTTCCATTAAGAACAGTGGTTCTGTGTAAGGCTGTCTGGGCATCCTTAGCGTGGTATCCATTTGATAAGAAAACCCTTTGAAGGTGTCTTTCTTCTTTTCTGAGGTCCTAATCATGAAGATAAAGAACCCCTTAAACGTATACGTCTTCCTTACATGAAGAATATCAGTGAGCACCTAAGATGAACCCTCCGACAACACAACATTCATTGCTCCTTCTTCACTACATCCACCTTAAGGAAGATCCTCTCAAAACCAAAAGACCCAGTCCCACTTGAGGAAAGGAATAACATAGTTTACAGACTACAATGTAAGGACTGTCCAGCCTCCTACATTGGTGAATCAAAGCGTTCCATGGGTCAAAGAGGAAAAGAACACAAGAGAGCTGTTCAGAAAGGTGACACCAAGAATCATGAAATAGCCGAACACTGCTGGACACAGGTTCATACCTTTGACTGGGAAAATAAAAGAATTATAGACAAGGAAATCAACACAACAACAAGAAATATAAAAGAAACAATCCATTCCTTGCAATACAACAATCACATCAACAGTATATCGTACACCCTTCCTGTAATATGGCTTCCAGCACTGAAGAAAGAAACAGAACAAGCACAACATAGGTATGGCGCCACTTCTCGAAACAACTCCAGTCCTGTCTACATCCACGTCCGCACTACCAAAGTATAAAACAGCTGTATCTAATCATTTCAGTAGCGATGGGAGAAGTATCTCTCGAAACGTAGCTCAGAAAAAGCTTACGACTCATGACATGATAAAGCTCTTAAATCTATGGCTTCTCTGAGTCCATAAAGTTCAGAATTTTCAAAATTAAATAAGAAGTTTATTGCGTGCAACTGATAAACAAAAGAAGGTTAATCTCATGAAATTTCAACATCAATTTTTCAACAGAAAGTAACAACAGTGACGTCAAAGAACTGTTCATTTTGTATGGTTTTAAACAATTAGTTAATAAACATACAAGTACAACAAAGAACACTGAAAGTTTAATTTATTTGATCTTTACTAACAATGAATCATAAATTTCTACTGTAGACGTGTTTCCAATGATCATGATATGGTTGGCTGCGTTAGAAAGATCAATAATAAAGCTTTAAAACCAAAAGTAATTACCTCTCGTAATTATAGAAAGTACAACCCTGACGAAATGAATAGAGATTTTGAAAATATCAGCTGGGACAATTTGTACGAAATTGATTATGTGAACACAGGTTTGAACTATTTTAATTCACAAGTTAAAAATATATTTGAAAAGCATGTTCCAGTGACGGTCAAACGAATCAGAGGAAAGCCCTGTCCGTGGATCACACCTGATTTGAAGAAACTTTTGAGTGACCGATATCGAGTCCTGACCAAAGCGAGAAACTCGAAAGCCGATGTAGACTGGCATCCTGGCAAAACACTTCGCAATTCGTGTAACAATAAAGTTAAAGAAGCAAAAAAAAGTACCACCGTGAACTATTAAACGAAAATGCTGGAAATGCAAAAGGTTTCTGGAAATGTGTCAAGGCTATTTTTCCAACAAAAAACTCTCAGTCTGTTGGAAGCAATAACAATAAAACCAAAGACTTCGTCATAAAATGATTACTTTGCCAAGGCTGTCACCAAACTGTAAGAAAAAGCAATACTTCTAATGGCCATCGTATGGAGAAGTAAACAATACTTTCAACGAAGAACCGCGACCAAATTCACACTTGGGTATATATCGAACGTTTTCATTATGAAACAAATGAAGTTATTAAAAGGAAAGAAAGTAACTGGTAACTGGTGTAGACGAATTTCCACCCTGAATGCTTAAAGATTGTCGTGCGTACATCTCACAACCTTTTTGTGTTATATTTTGCATCTATCTATAATGGAACAATTCCGACACTCTAGAAAATCACGAAGGTTGTTCCAATACATAAAAAGGAAACATGGCAGACCCAGCAAATTACCGCCCTACCTCCGTGCTTCCTATCCTGTCCAAAATCCTAGAAAAAGCAGTGCACAGTAAACTAACAGATCACCTTGAACAAGAGAAACTCTTAACAGAGAGGCAATTCGGTTACAGGTGCAAAGGTCAACAAATAGGGCAACTACGTTACTTCTAGACAGCATCAGATTGCAAGTTGACAAAGGTTTATTAGTTGGAACAACGTTCATTGACTTCGACACTATCAGTCACGCTAAAATTGTCGAAAAATTATCATCTTGCGGAGTTAATGGAAAAGAGCTGAAATGAATGATAGATTACTTGTTCCATAGACAGCAATATGTATAAATCAGTGATCATTTCTGTAATCTTCAACCTTATAACGGAGTTCCGCAAGGATCGATCCTCGGACCCTTGTTGTTTATCATATTCTTCAACTGTTTTATGGACAATTTGTAAAAAACAGAAGCTATTATGTTTGCAGATGACACAGTAATTTTCTGTGCCGGGATGAGCATCGAAACGATAGATTAAGCTTAACAGACTACCTAGAAAGAATTAAAAAAGTTATTTTGATTCAAATGAGCTAATCGTCAACATGAACGTTGGCAAAACTGAGGTTATGATGTTCAGAACAGCACAAAGGATTGCGAAACAAGAACGCCCACTAAATGTAATGTACGAAATGTAATGTACAACTCCCAGAAAGTTAACAACACTTACACTTGTCTCAGTCATGAACTTGACAGCTGCTTGAACTTCAACAGTGACTTTCATAGAGCGTACAAACGTACTACAACTGGATTGAAACTCTTTGCCAAGCTGAGAAGTTACACCAACAAAGATGCAGCGATAAAAATTTACGTAGCAACCATCTTACCAATCCTTACGTATTCCTATGTGATTTGTATTTGAGGAGAATGCAAATGTTGACTTCCTTGGAATGAAGAACGACCGTGATTATTGGCAAGCAAGTAAAATCAATAGAAAACCAAATGAAGATACAAACTCTTTCGTTTGTGTGGAAATGTTTGAGAGGTGATAAACTGAGTGATGATTTTGAGAACTATTTTGAAGAGATAATAAATTTCAAGCCTCAGATTGCCAAAATGTAAATCAGAATACTCAAAAATTCCTTTTTGTTTTATGGGAGCGAAATTTTTTAATAAACTCCCGTTGTTCATTAGAGAAGAAACTAGTTTTATGAGTTATAATAGCCTGTTAAATAACTTTTTTACATGATTTAATATTTTAACATTACACAAATTTTTATTTTAGACACACTAGTCGAACTTTTAACTTTTTTATTTTAAGCTCAAAGGAACAATAAGCGATGCACACACACTCAGAGGCCACATGTTGATAAGTTTTTATATATTTTATTGTATATAAAAGTACTGAAATGTAAATCGCCTCTGTAAATATTGCCAATAATAATAATAATAATAATAATAATAATAATAATAATAATAATGATAATAATAATAAAATAATAATAAATGCCCTGGGTATTGACAAAAAAGCTGCAACCAGTTGTGGAGTTTCGATGTAGGCGAATGAGGTTATTCTGTGCCACAACTACCTTCAGGTCACCCTTGGGCAAGATATAGCTCCTGTTAGCCTACCGCGAGAACTTGAAATACGAGGTTGGCGTCTGTTGCGGCTAAATCTGTCTCATGGTAGGTCTTCAGCTTTAGTTGGCATCCTCCCAAGTGAGGGTGTCACGAACAAAACACTGGACTTTGTTGGACTTGAAATAAATTAATTCATTGTATGAATGAATACTGAAAACCACGCCGCGTTGCTCATTGTTCGCATTAGCAGGAAGCGCGTTCCTCGGCGAGGAACTAGGTCATGCCGAAAAGTGTGATACTAGAACAACCTTACCCTAACACCAAACACCAGAGGATAACCAAAATGAGAACTCCACTCAAACTGGCTCTTTGGAAGATAATTCCATAAATTCGTCAGGAAAACAAACATAGCAGGAATGGACCAGGGGTGAGTACAAACAAGTATTGTCAGACAGTACTAGAACATTACGAGGAAAATAACACTAAACATTCATACGGAATTTGGAGAGGAATGAATACCTATGTAAGACAAAATATTGATGGTAACAGACTTTCCGATGTAAGGAGAGATATTTTGAAGAATAAGAGGTTATGGGCTGCTGAACGTGACGCAATAAAGACCAAAATTAGAAGAAACATTGTATCATGTGAGTCGGCATGATGCTGTTGAAGAAAATGATAATGAAATTGAAATAAAAGTCACAGAAAATGAGAATGACACACGAGAGAGAGAACTAACTGTTGATTTAAATGCTCGAGAAGATTCAAATATCACTAAGGAATCCCTTCAAGTGTTTACCTACCATATGCAAGATCTTAACCTCAGTTATCTCATATAGATCTTGCAAGTATTTATATAAATGTCACTCCCGGTGAAACAGAACGGAGGAGAAAGAGGGTTATTTGCTTGAAAAGAACAACTGCTTATTAACAATATGATTTTAGAGCGTTACAGGAAGACAAAAGAAAATCTAAACACTGTCTGGATAGATTACAAGAAGCTTTTCGGTTTTTTAGATCCACCATTCATTGATCCTACGGATGTACAAAATCTCATTAACCGTAATTCATTTCATGAGACATAAGTTGAACACATGGAAATAAACAGTGATTTTAATTTCTGCACAGGAAAAATAGTGACAGGTATTTATTAGTATTAAGAATGGGATTTTTGAAGGTGGTTGCCTATCCCCCCTTTCATTTAGTTTGGCCCCTGCACGACTCACTGGTATGCATAGCAACGAGGACTTGAATTACTACATTGCGTGTGAAGAAAGACAAAAGAATGCACCATCCCAAGGCTGACGTATAGACTAGATTTTACATCTCAAGGAACGAAGATGATAGAGAAATACAGCGTAAAGTTCTAAAATGAAAAAATTAAAAGATGGAATTTTGAATATAAAGGGGATGTAGCTATAGTGTATTTGAGACACCAACAAATGCTATAACTTTGATACTGCGCAAACAACGTTATTGGGAACTACACCTGTTATGAGGAAAATCCTTGACTTCGGAGGCTCGTAAGCGTGGTTTCCTCTAAAGCTGGAAAAATGGTAAAATGTGATGTAACTGAGAAAACACAAAATAATATATACTTATTATTCTCCAAGAACTCTGTCTGTCATTTCTTTTATCGTGATCATTTCTTTTATTGTGATCATTTCTTTTATTGTGATCATTTCTTTTATCGTGATCATTTCTTTTATCGTGATCATTTCTTTTATCGTGATCGTTTCTTTTATCGTGATCGTTTCTTTTATCGTGATCATTTCTTTTATCGTGATCATTTCTTTTATCGTGATCATTTCTTTTATCGTGATCGTTTCTTTTATTGTGATCATTTCTTTTATCGTGATCATTTCTTTTATTGTGATCATTTCTTTTATTGTGATCATTTCTTTTATCGTGATCGTTTCTTTTATCGTGATCATTTCTTTTATCGTGATCATTTCTTTTATTGTGATCATTTCTTTTATTGTGATCATTTCTTTTATCGTGATCATTTCTTTTATCGTGATCATTTCTTTTATCGTGATCGTTTCTTTTATCGTGATCGTTTCTTTTATCGTGATCATTTCTTTTATCGTGATCATTTCTTTTATCGTGATCATTTCTTTTATTGTGATCATTTCTTTTATTGTGATCATTTCTTTTATCGTGATCGTTTCTTTTATCGTGATCATTTCTTTTATCGTGATCATTTCTTTTATTGTGATCATTTCTTTTATTGTGATCATTTCTTTTATCGTGATCATTTCTTTTATCGTGATCATTTCTTTTATCGTGATAGTTTCTTTTATCGTCAACATTTCTTTTATAGTGATCATTTCTTTTATCATGATCATTTCTTTTATAGTGATCATTTCTTTTATCGTGATGCACACAAACTAAAAGTTGATAGTACAGGAACTCCTGTAGTGCTATCGTTTTTTATAGTGTTTTGTTGATCGTTTTTTTTACTCGATACAAAGATAATTTTTTTTACGTTTTATATCTTATTTTATTTAACCCTATATTTTTCTTTTCAGAGATATTGCCAAAGGACTCAAATCACTTCGATATATTGCAGAACAATTTGATGATATCGATAAAATAACAGAGATTACTCAAATGAAATCTAATTCGACGTGAAAGGCACCATTCATATGCACAGCATTGTTTTCTTAGTTTTTAAATTTCATAATGGTCAAATACAAGTTGATCACTGTTGTTTTTCTTTGTACAACGTAGTGGTCAAGGACAGATTCAATTTTCTTTTTATTTATTTTTGTTTGTCCTGTTTTTGCCTAAATTCATATATCTTCATGACCTTTAAATATAAAACATAATCAGCTTTAGTTTTGAAATATATGGACCAAATTTTAGCAAATGTGAAGAGAAAAGAAGCCAAATGTGAATGTTGTAAGATCAGATTTGTCGATATTCATATCGTCTGTAGCAGAAATTGGCCCCTTTCTCCCATTTTTATGGAAGTGAATATTTTCGATGACCTCACTCACGCAAGTGATGTATTTTTATACACTCACCCAATTTTTAATTAGGTTTTCGTGAAGCTAGTCCACATGCAAAGGGATTTCGACTCTTCAGTTAGCTTAACTTGTGAGTTGAGAAAGAGAACTTGCTTTTTAAACCATCTTCATAAGATCCTACGATATTACGGAGTTCTGAGAATTTTAATATTTGAAATAGCAAAAGGAGCCCATGCTTTAGTAGCTGACCTACCTATATTTCTAGTCGCTAGATTGTAATGTACTGATCCACTTACAGCTTTTTTTTAAGCGTTGTGTTTCATTTGATAGTTATTCTAAACTTGTTGTTTATAAGCTATGTCAACAAATTACCAAGAAATTCCAATGAAACAGTTTTGATGTTCCTTTAAACGATCGGTAGTGTTTATTCAGGAACTATGACCTATAATTCAGAGGCAAAAGTACTGTTTATTTTTGGAGTGTTGTTTCACTTTTTTTATTGTGGATGTATAAATATTTGAGACCCCATCCGCTTTAATCTGGATAGGTACCATACGAATGGTTCCTTTCTTATTTAGAAATTGTGATTGAATGACTTAAGTAAACTTTAGCTAGTCAGACGTATTTTACTTTGCATGTACTACAGGAAAAATTTTGACGTTATTGATAAAAGTGGAGAAAAATAACCGAATTTTTATTAGAAGAAAGATCACAGATATAAATTTCCTTGCGTTCCAACAAAGTACTATTGGAATGTCTGAATGAAAAAATAAAAAATGCTGTATTGCGAAAATGTGAAAATTTGATATCTAGATCTTTGCTCATGAAGTTGAACAAACACCCAAGAATTTTTTCAGGAAACATAAACATTTCAATAAATTTTTGATACTACTGTCTGCACAAAATTTGATTCGAAATCTCTCAAGCGAATTATATCGAGGCCTACCAGACAGAACCAGGAACTCGACATTAGTTGTTTTTAACCCTCATATTCGAGTGGCTTTTAACCTTGATGTGGTGACTCACTAGTACAACACCCCTCCCCCCCCAAAAAAAAACATAATAGTAAACAACAACCCTCTGTAAACAAGTACTTCCAAATACATCGTCATTCGTGCTATAACTAAAATTCACGCCCATAATGTTTTACCTTATTAAACCCCAAATATCTACTCGATTGCATGCTGTCATCCAACACGTTAATTCGTACCATAGAAAGAATATGTACGTAGATATTTGTTTAGATTAGAACAAGAGTAATTGAGAAAAATAACATTCTTTACAGAAAAAAAAAAGACTTTGGAAAGAAATTTTATTTGTGGATTTGTTTTTATAGCAATATTTCAGACCCCTTGCAGCGGAGAAGTAATACCTTGGCATCTTATTTTCTCACGTCAGCATAAGAAGTCAATGCTTTACCTTAAGTGTAACAATAAAAGATACTGTATTTTAATATTGCAAACGAGTAAGGTGCAACAGAGTATATATTAATTTAAATTAATTTAATATTGTCATATTTAATTGTGATTTTATTGGTTTTTATCATTCGACATCTTCAAGATTTGGACTTGATTTTTCTCTCAGGAAGTTGCCCCTGGCCTTGTGTTGCTGTAATTTTTACAATTTTTATATTACTTTCCATTTGCTTTTAAGGCTTTTTCTAAGGTAGCAGTTTAACTTTATTTTAATCCATATGAGTTTAGGAGCCTGCTTTTACAATAGTAAGAAATAGTATTTTGACCGTTTTTATGCTCAGAATACAGATACCAGATGATAGGAAACTTGCAGCTTCACGAACCTATTAGAAGACTCAGTTACATCACAAACTTTATTCGAATATTTAATCACTGATTGCCTAAAGGCGTTTGGAGGAGCTCGTATGATATTGGCTTTTTTCTCAATTATGACTCCATCTTTGTCTTGTAGTCCGAGTACACCAACAAAACATAGTACAATCTTCTTCTTCTTCTTCTTCTTCTTTCATCGTTTTCCTTAAAGGGTCGCCACAGTGGACTATCGCTCTTCACCTCTGTCCGTCAACATAGTACAATGATATGCCAATATTATTTTTAGAAAGAGAGTTTAGAACTAAGTTTTATTACTTTCCTTTATCCTGATTGTCGTACATAGAAAAAATTAAATGTTTACTGTGAAATGGTAGAATATATATTTAGATACATGTATTTTATTCATGTTTGTAAATTACTGTAATAAAGTAGACATGTATTTCCCTTATGTAATCTGGATCAAACTGTAAATTAAAAATTATTTAGCACCATAGGGTGGCTAGAAATTATAATGACGTTCTGAATGTTGAAGTCTTTTACTTTAGCCTTTAACTTTTCGATGATGGTTTTCTAATACCGTTTCATTTTACAAAAGCAGAACCGAGACAAAATAGCTCTAAAACATTTTTTCGCTTTTTACCACCATAGTCATGTTTGGGTGGCGTTTCTCACTTTCACACAAAAGTTTCTCGTGATTCTTATTTCTAATTGACCATTTCTTTGCTATGTGCTTATTATTTTCTGTCCGTATCAAGCCATCAAAGGTCAACGTTGATTGTGTCTTTCGCTCTCCGTTTGGGCATTTCCTTTTTTATTTCCTCAGTTTGCACCTTAGACACTCCGTAGATCTTGCTCTTCCTACTAATGACAAACATGACCGGACAACTATAGTTACTTCCTTCTCATTATGTCTCTGATTGGCATCATACATTCTTCTTTCGTTACGTTATCATTTGTCTGGAGCTGTTTTACCGGGACATTATCTGAGCATGTGCTTCTTACATGAACCAACCATGCCCTCTAGTATTTAGGTTTTAGACCACTTCTCACGTTCACATATGAGCTGGCCTAATAGCAGTATTATTAAATTACGATCTTCAGACGTGATGGTATTTTTATGTCGCACAATACTACGGTGAATTTTTTCCGTCAGTTTTACAATTCAGATATACCCAGCTTGATTTCCTCGCGGGAGTCACCAATGAGAGGATTTTCTTAGCGTTGCTAGATCTTCTGAATTGTTTGTCTTTGTATTGCTGGTTTGCTTTCCACGCCGGCAAGGCCAGTAGTTCCAGTGGTCAGCAAGTAATTTTCATCAAGCATATGTTTATTTTTGTCCGATGCAGTTTTTGATGCTGATTTCAAATCTGCAGTCCGTTTTTCCATAGCACGTACATTTCTTAAGGTGATTCGATTTATTGATTTTTAGGTGGTCATAGACTTCTGTGGGGTGTTGGGGGTTGGATTATTAGTTATCTGATGAGATATGTAAACCTAAGTACATATTTCCCATCTTAAAAAGTATTTCTTGATGTCTCTATAAGCTCGAAAGGTCGGTGGTGGTGCAGTTGTTAATTCTGTTGTTGTACCTGCGACCTTTAGCAACTCAACTTCGACCCACCTCGTGCATGGCAAACGACGACGTTCATTTCACATTTTATTGAAGAGGTTTCAGATTGTACTTTCCTTGTTGTTTAGCCTCGGGAAGGGCGTCCGACTTGAAGAAATAAACCCTGTCATATCAGATCAGAGTGGTCACACGAAAAACCCTATATGACAAAAATAGCTTGACGCCAATGAAAACGATACATAAGTCATACTTAATATCAACAAAAAGAACAACAACGTGAAATCAAATATATTTTTCAGTGCATAGCAGCTCTGATGAAATTTGTCTTGAACTTGAGCAAAGGTTTATTTGTATCTAGTGCAAAGTCTGAAAGCATTTCATCATCTAAATGTAACCAATAACGATTTGTCTGATGAAACATCTCCAAGGATTTCATCATCTCAGTTCATCCAATCAGAATATGTCTGATGAAGTATTTCATCATCTTATAGCGTGTCCTATAAAGGGCATGTAGTGATGTCGCCATTTGTTTTTGTATTGTTATAGTGTCTCGACCATGTACAACTAGTCCTAATTTATTTTACTGTCTGCGGAGAATTTAGTGCGAAAGCTCAGAAGCGTACAATCGCATCTGAGATCAAGAAACTTTACAAGGTATACTTTGACTGCCCACTGGGAGACCAAGACAAGTCATGGGCGCCGGACGTTATCTGCACATCCTGCTCAAGTGGGCTACGAGACTTGTACAACAAACGGAAGACATCCATATCATTCACCATTTCCATGATTTGGAGAGAGCCAAAAAACCATTTGACAGACTGTTATTTTTGATGGATGTCACAGGATATTCAACTAAGAACAAGCACAAGATTGTGTATCAAAGCTTGAATTCTGCAATTCGGCCTGTCTCTCACAGTAAAACTCTGCTAGTCCCAGCTCCACCAGATGATATTGAAGCTTTAGAAGATAATCCTGTAAGTCACAATAGCGCTGACGAAGATTACATACCGGATGACGGCGACTTTGAGCCCTAGAAGTTTTCTCAGGCTGAACTGAATGATCTTGTCAGAGATCTCTCCCTCTCATAGGATAAGGCTGAGTTGCTGGAGTCGAGTGTTCGTATAACATACTTTAGGCAAAGAAATAAGGTTCTACAAGCCTGTTTTTCTGTAGACGGTCCACTATGCTTTTGCAGTGATGGTGATGGACTTTTCAATCATTTATCTTTAAATCTTGATCCTGTAGAGTGGCGCTTGTTTATCGGTTCCTCAGTCTGAAAGCTGTACTTCTCTATGATGGAAATTTGAAACCATCCATTACTATTGCATATTTAGTTCATCATCATGAATCCTATGAGAATATCGTTTACCTACTTCGTCCCATTAGCTACGATGGATATTCATGGAAAATTTGTGGAGATTTATACGTCATTGGAATGTTGATTGGAATGCAGTTTGATTTTACAAATAACCTTTGTTTTCTGTGTTTCTGGGATAGTCGAGCAACTGATAAACACTGTAGAATCAAACTGGCCATCCAGAACATCATACACACTAGGGCAATGCACTGTTAAGAATCGACAACTTGAGGATCCCGATAATGCCCTGTTACCTCCTTTGCGCACAAAGCTTGGACTGGTGAAGCAGTTCGTTAAGACTCTTGGCAAAAGAAACTGCAGAGGCTTTGAAAACATCGTTAAGAAGTTTCTAAAAATTTCACAGCCATGTTGAAGGAGGATATCTTTGTTGGACCTTAAATCAGAGAAGTAGTGAAAGACGCCAACTTCAAAACAACTTTGGGTGAGGTTAAACTACCCGCTTGGGATGCTTTCTGCTTGATATGCAAGAATTTCGTGGGAAATTAGAAGATAATGAACTACGGAAGGTATAAAAACTCTTTAAATGCTACTCAGCAATGGGATATCGCACGTCACTGAAGGTTCCTTTCCTGGATTCCCATCTTAATTTTTTCTTGGCGAACCTTAAATCAATATAAGATGAACATGCTGAGTGATTTCACCAGGATATAAGTACTATGGAGAAAGGGTACCAGGGTTTCTGAAATGACAGTATGCTAACAGATTACTGCTGGAAAGTATACCATGATCAACCAGATCAGGAGTATTGTCGGAAGGGTAAGTGGCAGCGTTTCTAACTCATTGTGTGTACTGTAAGTACTAAACTTCTTGATGAATCCGGTCTTTCTGTACATTTTTTTTCTTTTTAGAAATATGTTCTTTTACATATAAAAAATAAACCTATTTTTATTTGATCTAGGCTTATAACATTAGGGATGTTCTATGTTTCTAGGTTTAATTTAACTGTAGTATAAAACTTGGTTATAATCATATATATGTATACAAATGTATATATATAAATAATATGTAATAAATATGTATATGTGTGTGTACCTGTACTGAAAAATTGGTACGTGGCACATAAAAGCGGAGCACGTTTTTGTAATTAGCATGAAACCAAGTCTAACTAGATACATTTTTGTATATGATGAAGAAAAAAAGGTAAATTTTGTTGACCAGTGCTCTTAGCTCATCATTTGTCACTGAAGAAGAGGGTAGATATTCAAGCATGATCATATTGTCGTTGCTTGTCAGGTATTAAAATGTAGCATAGATACTCTTTCTGTCGCTAAGTGTCTGTTATGGTACAGGCTTTCGACTGGCTGAGAGTTGTACTGGCTCGGGCAACCCTCAGGTGACAAAGCGAATCAGTTCTTTAATAGATTTTGAAAAAATACATCCAGTAAAGATGAAGAGGACGAACCGAGAATATCATTTGCCATTTCAGGAAAGTCTTGTGAAAAACAATCAGTTGAAAGCCATAACACTCAGATGAAATTCCAAATATTCAAAGTAAGGAGACGCTGGTCGTGGGATTGTTGCAGACAGGAGATTAATAATGGGACGGGCCATTATTAAAACCAATGGGTTTAATCTAAAAGACAAGTATTGAAAATTCAATGAATGAACAGCAGTTTTATGGAGTTAAGTGGAAAAGTTCGGAATGCTCTCATTCATAGGTGACATTTTTAAAAAGTTTCATTGCAGGCATATATTAAAAATAGATTTGGCAATTTATAGAGAGAGGCTGAGAAAATTTAATAAAAACACCTGTTATCTTGGGCTACACGCGTATTCAACTGTATTTTGGACAGGTGGGTAAATGGCATGTTTGAATGCATGATTAAACGAGTTCTAAATGGAAGTTTAAGCTAAACTAAAGTTTAGGGCTTGACTGCAGACCTGTACCTCCCACGCTAGTGCAATGTTTTGTCTCAAATAAATAATATTCAAGTTTTAATTATTAGAGACTGAATTCCAGATCATTCCTGTAGGAACCAACTGGCGTATTTAAAATTTTGCAATAAACTGAGAGATCATTTTGGTCGATTTAGGAATACTATACCAGTAAATGATAACTTAACGGGCAGTTTTCGTATAATTTTTTGTAGTACGTAACTTGTTATTTTGAAATGTTCAACAATCAAGCAGTCACTGTTTTCTGCCTATCACTTTATTGTGCCCATTTGGATTTTCGTTTCGTTTCAATTAGATCTGTTTTTATATCTCATTACTGTCCACCTGCTCATTAGTCTGATATTCTAGTTTGTTTTCCACTAGGAAGGATTATATAGAGAGACTTAAAGTCCTAAAATTCAATAAAATATACTACAGTATAGAGAGAACGAACTGATGTAATGTTATCAAGATTAATGAAGTACTATTCCAAGATTTGAACATATATTCGTACTATTAACTACCAAGTATATTGCTGAATGCAGATAGTTCTTTTGCGAGACGAGATCGGCATATAAACCTCAAGTGGCTAACACTTACTGGTAAGTCATGTGTAGTTCTTGATGGTAAAATGGTAGGTTTCGTAGACTCCAACTATTTTTTACCTCTTTGTATTACTACACCCACGCGATATCAGAAATGATCAATTCCACAGACTGAAAATTGTTTTTCAGATTAAAGCGGCTGCTCTCATTCCGATAACAGAACCGTATTTTGTCTATACTTCCAATCAATAACAACAATAACAACAACAACAACAACAACAACAACAACTACTACAACAACAATACTGGTGAAGTACTAAAACTAATTTTACCTGATGTTGTTAAAAACCTGATGTTAGAAGTTCTTTTATATAAAGTTAGAAGTTCAGAAAACCTGCTGTTAGAAGTTCATTTATATAAAAAATTAAAGGGTGAGTCTAAAAGAAAATAATGTTGGATGGTGCTATCATATTTATGGAAGTACACTGTATTGCGAGAAAGGGATTTAGATATTAGAGAAGCAGTCAAATTGCAGTTCTTCAAGTTTCAGTGGACCTCTCTATTAAAATAAGGTAGCTACCCCGCTGTTAGACTTTCAATGTCTTAGCTTCTTTTGCTGCCCAGGGAAAAGGGAGTAATATATTGAAAGGGCTGGAGAGATTCAGTTTTATGCAAACTATTATCTTGTTAACAATATCCTTCAATTAAAGCAAAAATAAACACTGCTGAGGTAACAGCTAAAAAGAATCTAGCATAACACTGGCTGTAAAATTTGGAGAAAGAAGGAAATAGAAAGTTCTAACACGCATAACCCTGCCTGTCAGGAGAGACTGGCATTGATTCTTTATGTAGAAATTGATCAATGACTACTACTTCCTAGATATAACTGTATTTATTTTACAGAGCCCTTAACAAATTACATACAAGAATAGCTACTATTATAATAGTCAATAAGTTTCCTCTTCAATTCCTTACTACAGGCAACAAGTACACGATTTCTGAATAAGGAAATTACATTCGGAGACGTAAAAAATGAGAGTAAGGACAATAGAGAAAAATAAAAATCATAATACTAATTGCTGATAAGTCTGCTCATGTATGTATAGTATTTGTCTAGCTCTTGTGCTTGCAGTAATACAATATCACACATTAAGGTTCGTAGTGTCAGTGGGAGTTGCTAGGTATCAGAATGCCTTTTTAGGCTCGTGTGTTTTAATAATATTTTTGATATTCTGGACAGGCAGAGGATATATTTATGACTGAAAAAATTCCCAATGTTAAAGCCCTCAGTATACTTCATTAAAATAGGCTCAATATAAAAAAATAGGAGCATTATCTGATGACAACAGATCGATACTTTGAATATTTCATCATCAAAAGCTTGTACTGTTTGCTTTCGACTTGATATTGCCCCATGAGATTTGCCACAGCTCTTCACTGCCAGGTTGTAAATGTTTCAAAATGGTTGATTCCCACTGTTTCATTCGCTGACCAATTGGAGTATTATGCCTTACGTTTTGAAAAGTCAACAATGGAGAGGCCAAGGCCTATCCTATCAAGGCTAGTTTAGCCTAACGCTTGCTGTGTTAACGACACACGATAAAGAAAAGTAAGGTAGATTAGTTTATGAACAGTCATTCCCGCTCCACAACCACTATCATCAAGTACAGGCACCACTGACAATGTGGATGGTACATACTATGCAGTTGGTATTGCTGTCTTAGTGTACTTGGCCATATAGACTGGATCCTCATGCCAGCAAATATTTGTCCTAATGGTATTTGGGGTTGAGTGAAACCACACCGTCAGAGGTGTATTGCCTTCTCTTTGAGTTGGAAATGCTCCTTTTGCAAACATACTTTTAGATGTCTCAATTTAGGCATCTGGAGGATATTTCCCAATCTAAACGTCTTAGCAGATAATTTTGGTGATGAAATAAGAAAATATGTAATAGATTATTTCTAATGTGTTGGTAAAGAAACACGTGTTGATAAGATTTTTGTCTGATGATCTTATTACGCACTGCGGCTTGAATTTGGTAGAACTGATCAGTCCTAATCACTACTAAAGATGAAGCTGCTAGCTGTTGTTTGGTCAAAAAAATCTAAGAACATACAATATTCAGAAAGTGCATTGAAAAAAATAAAAGGTCTGCAAAATATGTCCCTTTTATTTCACTTACCAGGTTTATAAATTCGTCCTTGGTGATTGGTAAAAATTAATAGACTTAAGTGCTGTGTTACATATATTCTTATTATTCTTCTATTGCAATGTTTTTTTCATATACAAGTAGAGTAACTTGTTTTAATGTAAAGAAACTAGCTTTGTTACCTTTTAGCTAGTGCCTTCAATATTATACTTGTATGAAACAGGTTACTCTACTTGTATGTGTGTTATTTTTTCTTCCCCAGAAATAACATATTAGAGTTGAATTTCCTGATCATCGAAAATTCTTTTTTCTTTAATATCGAAAATGAATAAACCCATGCCGTAAATGGGCTTAAATATGGTTTTTAATGTATTCCTACTTAAATTGTCTCCTCTCACGGAATTAAATTTTTTTGTCTAAGTTGCATTAGGCTAGCAGGTTAGAATTCTGTCACCCATACCGATATATGCCCTTAAGGGGGGCATTTGTGACCACTCGTGTTGCACCAGATGCTGATCAATATTTTGTTTTGACTGTTTAATGAAGTGTTGTATATAACTTTATACGGAAGTAGCAAAGCTGAATCAACAAGGCTCTGCCAATGGGCAACTCCTAAAGTCTTGTTTTAACTGTTTCCAAACGATACTTAACCCATTCGTCGTTAGTTCTTAGAATAAACATTACGATTTTGCTACTATTTCTGACATTTTGTAAAATAAATTTTAAACAAAATAGCTTTGAAAAAACTGCATCAATACAACATCTCCCGCAACCAATGATTTTTTTTATCTCCGAAAAACATTGAAAATTTTACAAATTTTTTTTTCCATTTTGCCCCAAGCACATCTAAAATCCAATATCTATTTACATTCGAAAAGCTTAAAACCACCTACGATGTACAATTATACGAGTATATTAGAGATATATTTACAAACGTAAGAGTACAAGGCTAAACTTATCTTTCTTTTTTTCAATCTTTACTCTAATTGACTAGTACACTTTCCTTAAATTGAACTACTAAGCAACCAAGTTCAACTAATGAAATGCGGTGTGTAAAGAATGAATTATGTAAAGTTATAATAAAAAAAGTAAATTGCATTTAAGGTTTTGTTTAAAATTCTTTCAGAATATTGAGATATTCTGCTTTAAAGTAATGAAAACAAAAAGAGATCCGACAGACACTGCTAATTGGTAAGAAAAGATAACACTTGGACAGCTGGGACATGACAAATACAGAAAAATTTGTAAAGACTGTATTAAAAAAATGAAAGTACTTTGTGATTCAAACGTTAGAAGATGGAAAAGGTTTCAGAGAAGTTTCAAGGATAATTTCTCGGACCAAATGTCAGCTGTAGTTTAAGAGGTTATTATTACACAAAGATTTCCAGAAAGTACATTTAAGGACGAAAGAGGTTTTGAAGAGGTTCTTTATACAACTAAATTAGGAAGACTCTCTAAATCGTGAAACAAAAAGTTAAAGTAATTTTTCTGCATGAATTTACTAATACATTTTTTTTGGTGTACATAGTTAGAATACGAGGAAATCAAACTAGAGAGAAATTACTGTATACTGAAGATATTAGCTCTAATTAAACATTTAAATCTACTCTCTGACAAAACAAAAATGACATGTTAAAGGATATTATTAAAATACATCCATTAAGGTCTTTTCTGGCTTACTTTTTTTCACCACTGAAGTATTTGGATCCTATACTATTACTGCCTTTTATTATTGTTGGCTCAAGACTCTAAAATTATAACAAACCACTCTGTGTTCTGGTGCTTTGGGTTATAGGCCTTTATCGAAATATTTTATCGTGTGTTTCTATTTCAAAATATATTGTATTTTATTTACAAGAAACTTATGCTCGGAAATGTTTTTAATGATAAAGATTAACAAAGACCAGTAAATAATAGATGTAAGGGCTTTATTATATCTTGAGTCGTAAGGTTTTTATGAGCTACGTTTCAAGAGATAATTCTCCCATCTTCAGGCTACTGAAATGACTATGTACGGCGGTTTTTATAACTTAGTAGTGCAGACCTATCTGTGGATAGAAATCGAGGTTTTCTTTAGGATTAGCACCAAATTTATGGTGTGTTTGTTTTGTTTATTGTGTTTATTTCTTTAGTGCTGGAAGCCATATATCTGGAAGGGTGTAGGATATATTTTATTTTGCGGTGCAGAAAAAAGATGATATCTAGGACACTTTTTATTTCTTTTCCTTGCATTGTAATGTCTTCCATGACAAAATATTAGTAGCAAAATCACTAAAAGAGATTTGTAACTTTCTTATGTAAACTAGTCAGGGTAACAAAAGCTTCCTTCCTCGTTTCCCAGTGCCTCCAAGTGGTTTAAATTTATAAGATTCAAGCTTCACTCGATTGGTACTTCGTTACTAAATGGGTGGAGTGTTATACACTAACATTTGCTGATTTGTATTAGCACATGCCTTAGTTGTCTTAGTTTTAGAATCAGTGAATCCATTGGGCTGGTAAAAGGTGGAAGGACTAATTAAACATTGTTATAAAAACATCTTTGACTTTATGCTCTGGAAAGGCTTTTTAACAAATTAACTTGCCAGGAAAATTTTTGCTTTCATTGATACCATTTCTGCTATCCAATTAAAACTTGTTACTATTAATATTATCATTTTAATTAGTAGCAGTTGTTAACGCAGTAGTTATTGTTATTGTACTGTAATAGGAGAAGGAAAACAGAAAGCAAGGAGAGAATGTTGAGAAGGAGGGGAGGGAGGGGAAGGAAGAGGAGAATGAAAGTGCAAAAACAGAGGAAAAGGAAGAGGGGCAGGCGGAGAAAGAAGAGAGAGAACGAATAGAAAGAAAGGGAGGAGAACAAAAAAGTGACTGAAAATAGATATGGTAAGAGAAGTAGTGACAAAGAAAGTAAAATTCAGATATCTTGGTTCCTTTACCACTACGATGTAACATCAAAAATCAAATTAGCTCAAACTGTCTCAGTTACAAGAGCTTTGGCATAACAGAAAAGAGTTTGGAAAAAGAATAAGCTGCCTCTAAGGACTGAAATTAAACTGATTCTTGTATTTTTGACTTTTGTAGCATTGTATGTCTATTTAAGATTAATATTTTTCAGGAAAATAAGGCAAAAAAGATCAAAATTTTAGATACGAAATTCTATTTCGAATTTTGGAGATTTTCTAACAGGAAAGTTAGTAAATGATTTTGCAAAGAATGAAGGTAAGACGCGATATGACCATGTTGATAGTTTACTGTGTATCATTGAACAGGGGAAATTAAATGGTTTGGGACTTGTGACAAAAATGATAAGATAATATGTAACACAATCATTCATGAACAAAGAGAAGGAAGAAGACAGAGGAAGACCAAAACGAACATTGATAGACGACATCAAGGAATGGACAAGCCTGACAGGTAATGTAATGAAACATGCGGAAGAAAGAATGTGAATCAAAGGATGCACCAATGCTTCAAAAGGGACTACGGTTATGATGATGATAATGATATTACATTTGGAATACCTTAACTAATGTAACCAAAGTAGAACTTTACTCGAAAATGCGCCATATCAGAATGGAAATTGGACATTCAGATAGTGGAACAAACTAAAGGTTTACAACTCTTACATAAAAAACAGAAATTATGATCTCCTTAAAACAAATAGAAAAGGTGATGAAAATAATCCCATGATCCTTTTGGAGGCTAATACAAAGTTTAAGTTGCATGAAATCATCATGAGCAGAAGATAACTTCAAAGAAGCTAATAATCCCTGGAATGTAGAGTATAGTCTTACAGAAAACCGCACCTTCAGAAGAGCCAGTCAAAATTTAATTCCTTGTTATTTCGTCTACCTATCAAATAGTTGTAAAGGGAGGTTTAGAGGAAGTTTAATTTCTTAGGAAATATACTATAGTGGGGGCTAACAATCATTTGATGTAAAAACATCAATCACTTTCATCAAAATAAAACCTAATTTCTCTTTGTAACTAACAACGTTATTTAATAGTTGCACGCAAACGCATATCAAATCACGTTTTACAGCCAGGTACCAGTTCTCCGAGTTTATCAAAACCAACACACTTTACTTTTAAGATTCTATATAATTCCAAAGAGTAAAGTATATAATTTGATAAAAGTACGTTGAAAGCTGGTTCCGAAGAACACACAGTTATGAAATTTTAATGTACAGAATTTACTGCACCATTAGTTTTATCGTGTCATTCGTAATTTGCTGTTGAAGATTTGTTTACTTATATTATTCTTGACTACATTTCATCGATGCTGTTATTTTCTACACGATTTATTACATTTGATAGAATTTAGTTTGTCCGGGGTCAAAACAAAGGTACAGATTTATGAATGACCATGAAATATGACTCTTTACTCAAAATCAACTGTTTTAATTTCATAATCCAGTCTTTAATCAGGGCAAAGGGGGGACACTGTAATTTGAATTTGGCGATAATCCTTTTTCATCATTTAAAGATAAAGTGGTAACACTTGCCTTAACTATCAGACAGTGTGCATTGGCTAAAATGTGACTTGCTTTGAAATCAATGAAGTATTACACAAATACGAAAGGAGCACTATTATTAAGGAATTATGAAAAAAACTATAAGAAAAGTGAAATAAGAGGGTTTGAAATTTTTAATACGGAGTTGTGTTTTTCATTGGTACGTGAAAATAAATGAATTCGAGTAGTTAACGAATTGGATGCCATACAATGGCAACTTGTTGCTAGTAAGCCGAGACCTATGGGATGAACTATATTATAATGACAAAAACCCCTGAGGAGATCTGTTAATTATCTACAATTAATCAGCAATGTTTTTATCAATACAGTGACTAGTATTAACATCCCCATCCTTACAAATTCTGAGCAACAATTCGACTATCCTGAGATAACGAAGATATTTTCATAATTACTGAGAAAAGATCGGTTTCATTCTCCGCTAACAGCAAGTTAAGTCTTTGTTTCTTCCAAGCAAAGTAGCACATCTGTATGTAATCTCCAATGTTTTTATGCAAAAGAGACAAAATACAATAATTTCCATCTATCTACTTAAGTGAATAGGAACAGGAAAATTATCAAAATCAGGAGACTCTCTCTTATGGTCTACTATAATTTTATTATATGGCATTTGGACAACAGGAGCTTGATATGGATAAGGGTGTCCATTCGAATGCTGAAATGCATAGTGTGCTCTTGAATCCTTTCTATGTGGAATGTGAAACTGTGTACAAGGCGTAGATATCCCCACTGCCCCTTTTAGACATCCATGGTTGCTGTAGGCTTCTTTAGTCGGAAAAGTAAACATACATGAGCCACAAACAATTCCTTTCCAATTGGGAACTGGTGAGAGCATACATGGTGAAGAGGCCGGTAGGTCTTTCATAGCATCATTTTGTTTGATTTCCACTTGAGAACGATTACGACGCCTTTTCCCTCCATCATATGGTAAATCGACAGGCGTTTTTCTCTTGCAGGCAGTTCCTACGATAGAAGTGGGAAACTATGCTCAAGCAACTTATATTATTAATTCTTATTGCAAGTTGGAAGAATTAACAATAAAATAGATATTCAAAAAAATAATTCATAAAGGTTTTAAGGGCTTTGAATTGTTATTATTGTTATTATTGTTATTATTGTTGTTATTGTTGTTATTATTGTTATTATTGTTATTATTGTTATTATTGTTATTATTGTTATTATTGTTATTATTGTTATTATTGTTATTATTGTTATTATTGTTATTATTGTTATTATTGTTATTATTGTTATTATTGTTATTATTGTTATTATTGTTATTATTGTTATTATTGTTTAAAACTTCATTATTACTCTTATTATTAATTATATCATTCTTCTTATTATTTTGCATGTTATCACTGTTGCTATTATTGTTATTATTGTTATTATTGTTATTATTGTTATTATTGTTATTATTGTTATTATTGTTATTATTGTTATTATTGTTATTATTGTTATTATTGTTATTATTGTTATTATTGTTATTATTGTTATTATTGTTATTATTGTTATTATTGTTATTATTGTTATTATTGTTATTATTGTTATTATTGTTATTATTGTTATTATTGTTATTATTGTTATTATTGTTATTATTGTTATTATTGTTATTATTGTTATTATTGTTATTATTTATCTCAATCTTTCAGCTCCTTCGGCATCTCACCATATTTATCCTCATAGTTAAAATAACAATAATGCTTATATATATAAAACCAAATGTTTGATGCAAATGGTAACTACCTGAACATGATGATTCATTGCTATCAAGAACTGCTCTAAAGCCCCCAGACACCCTGAATTTACTACAAGCACTTCTTACCAAATGGCAATATTTTTAAGGCACCAGTGACAGGAAGGAGGAGTAGAGGACGACTAAAGCTTAGACTGAGGGACGTCATAGAACAAGACACGGAAGAAGTGGGAGCGAGAGAAGGAGAATGGGAAGACAGAGTCAAATGGCGAAAAAGGTGTCGAGCGGCTGACCTGACAGACGTCGGATGAAGGCCGAAGAAGAAGAAGACTTCTTACCAACACATGCCTCCTATTCAACAACGACCTATAAACACAGAATAGCGGTGTACATTGGAGCTCCAATATCTTCTGTGATTGCTGAAATACTCATGCAAGCATTTGAAGCCACAGCATTATCAATAGAAAATCAAGGTCCAACTGTCTGGGAACTATATGTTGACAATGTTTTCGCAAATATTAAAAAAAGATCATCTACAGGTTTCTTTGAGCACATCAACATTCTTGACTGAAACATTGTGTTCACCATGGAAAAAGAAAAAGAAAAAGAAAGACATTTGCCCTTTCTTGATACCTTAGTGAAGAGACAATCAGACTGCACAGTTTCTGATACTATCTACAGGAAACTAACTCACACAGACCAGTACCGTAATACCGCATCACACCATTCAGTTTCAGCTCATAGTGTTATAACCACTGTTTGAAAGGGCAAGAAGCTTCATTTCAAACCAATACAACATGAGAAAGGAAGAAAAACACCTTCAAAAGGTTTTCTTATCTAATGGATACCATACTAGGGATGTCCAGAGAGCATTACCAAAAACTAGCAGGCGTAATCATGCAGAAGAGAAGGAACCTGCAAAACAAATTTGTCATCCCTATGTCCAGAGCATCAGTGAACAGCTAAGACAAACTGTCAAACAGCATAATATGTGTATTTTTCACAACATCCACCCTTAAGATGATACTCACAAAGCCACAGGAGCCAGTTTCACTTTAAGAGAGAAACAATATAGTTTACAGACTACATTGTAAGAATCAAAGCCTTCCTTGGGTCAAAGAGAAAAAGAACATAAGAGAGTTGTTCAAAAAGGCAACATCAACAACCATGAAATAGCGAGGCACGTCTGGACAAACGATCACACCTTTGACTGGGAAAATAAGAGGTTTCTGGACAGGAAATACCACAACAAGAAAAATAAAAGAAACTATCCATTTCCTACAGCACAAAAATACGTCAACAGCATATCTTAACTCTCTTTCAGATTTATGGCTTCCAGCGTTATAGAAAAGAAACACAACAAACACAAAATAAGTACAGCACCACTTCTGAAAAAAACGCGATCCCTGTCACAAAGCACGTCTGCAATATTAAAGTACAAAATAGCAATGCCTAATTACTTCAGTAGCCTGACGATGCAAAATGTATCTCTCGAAACGTAGCTCAAAAACAACAATAATGGAAAAGAAAACGCGAAGCATTTTGCAAGTATTTTTGAGGGTTTTTTATGCATATTCTGTTGAATAAATCAGTTATTTCAAATGACTTTCCGTGTTGATCAAATTCTTACAATGGTGAAAGCTGATATAAATCAGAAACACTTCAACAAATGGAACTTAATTGTCAGACGTCTACGTGATGACTGTAATTCTGTTTAGATATGGTCTTTAAAAAAAAAGTCAAATTTGATAATTCAGAGAGTTTAGATGGTATGAGACTGTTATGGGGGACTGTGACAAGCTCTAATTGCCAATGTTAAAAAAATGAAGTAATTATGGATAGCAATCAACTGTTAATCTCTCTGTCGTAAAATACTAGTTGAAGAAAATAATGCAATCTTAGCATTGATATTGAATAAAGCTTCTTGTTACGTAATTGTTTTTTCATAGTGTTCCACAAAATCACGTTTCTTGTTTCCCATCATAGTATGGGCTCCAACTAAACAACTAAAACCATGATCAGTTTATTACAGTCACATTCTTGTTAAAAAGATAGCCATATAGTATATAGCCATATTTTATGTAGTATATAGCCATATAGCATGTAGTATACAGTCATATAATTTGTAGTATATAGCCAAATAGCATGTAGTATACAGTCATATAGCATGTAGTATACAGTCATATTGCATGTAGTATATAGCCATATAGCATGTAGTATACAGCCATATAGCATGTAGTATATAGCCATATAGCATGTAGTATACAGCCATATAGCATTTAGTATATAGCCATATAGGATGTAGTATATAGCCATATAATTTGTAGTATTTAGCCATATAGCATATAGTATATAGCCATATAGCATTTAGTATATAGCCATAAAATTTGTAGTATATAGCCATATAGCATGTAGTATTTAGCAATATAGCATGTAGTATATAGCCATATAATTTGTAGTATATAGCCAATAGCATGTAGTATACAGCCATATAGCATTTAGTATTTAGCCATATAGCATATAGTATATAGCCATATAGCATTTAGTATATAGCCATATAGCATTTAGTATATAGCCATATAATTTGTAGTATATAGACAAATAGCATGTAGTATACAGTCATATGGGATGTAGTATATAGCTATAAAATTTGTAGTATATAGACAAATAGCATGTAGTATACAGTCATATAGGATGTAGTATATAGCCATATAATTTGTAGTATATAGACAAATAGCATGTAGTATACAGTCATATAGCATGTAGTATATAGCTATAAAATTTGTAGTATATAGACAAATAGCATGTAGTATACAGTCATAT
>RDPX01000010.1:5676397-5712062 GCA_003991215.1 Morbakka virulenta
ACTGCAGTTTTGCTGACTTTCAATTTCGTAGAAATATTCCTTTCAGATAGTCCTTCTCTATGCAGAGCAACAATTTGACCTCTTTGAACTTCACTGAGGGACTTTTTTCGACCCATTTCTGTAGCAATAAGAAGTATAAAAAGTGAAAAAAATTCCAAACTAAAATCGATTCAGATGTCCGCAGTGTTAAAGAAGAACGTGTAATGAGCGACCAGAGCGCAAACAATGAGTATGATGCAATCTCAACAGTAGGATGATGCAATACGATCTCATACCGAGAAATCTACGTATTTCCATGAGTGGTCTTAAACTGAAGGTAGTGACTGTAGTATACAGTCATATAGCATTTAGTATATAGCCATAAAATTTGTAGTATATAGCCATATAGCATGTAGTATTTAGCCATATAGCATGTAGTATATAGCCATAAAATTTGTAGCATATAGCCATATAGCATGTAGTATATAGCCATATAGCATGTAGTATTTAGCCATTTTGTATGGCAAACGTTTTTTCAGTATTTCAGGAGAGCGATATTACTGTAAAAACAAGTTATAAACAAATAAACGGTTTTGACGCCATAAGAAATACAGGAACACTTCACCATTCATAAAAATTAATTAAACTTTGAATACAGTTTCCAGACCACGGTTGTTTCACTGGAACTATTCGAATGGAAACTCGGAAACGTTCCGCATATGCCGTTTTCTTTTTGGTTACCTTGATCAGGGTTGCCATTTGGGATTTTTTCAATACCAAATTTCAGAAAGTTGGGATTATTTGAAGGCGTTTGGTATTGAAAACTTTGTTTCGAATTAAAGGTAGATTTTGGGGTTATTTTGGGATTATTTACAAAATTCTAAAAAAAAATAGATTAAGAAAACGATTTTTGAGGAGAAAGTCAGTCGGATTTTAATTGCCTGTGGATGTGAAACAGTCACAGGAAACTTCCATTGTGCTGAGACTTCCTGATTTGTTAACATTGGTTAGTTGTTGACATGTCTTTGATTTCAACATGTTGTCTCGCAGAAAAACACCTAATTCATTTCGAAAAGTTTGTTTTATTTAGAAAACATAATTTGTAAGAACTGTGGATATGTACATGTGATTGCCTATATTTCATAAGTATGATAATGTCCTTATGTGCAGAAAAACACCCTTCCTCTTTCTGTCAAAGTTTGATTTGGCAGTCTGGCTACAAAGCCCTCCAATTCTTATATTATTATTATTATTATTATTATTATTATTATTATTATTATTATTATATTCTTATATTCTTATATAAGATGCTCCTCTCGGTCATTTAATCAGTCTTGATAAATCTTGAAATAGCCATTCATCGACGCATACAGTCCTTTTCAACTTTTAAGATCATAATAATGCCGCAATTCAGGCCGCAAATACCATACGGAATGGGAGAAAGGATTTCCATGGTTAACGAAAGCAACTGATGGAAATGAAAATGGGTTCTGCAAGCTCTGTAGAAAGTCTTTCCAGCCAGAGAAAAAGACCTTTCAGAGCCACACAGGGTCAGCTGACCATAAAACAAAGTTGGGGATGCAAGCACATAAAAAAATACTTTTCCTGCTGCAGCTACTACGAAGGAGTGTGGGGCTGCAAAGAAGGCAGGGATAGAGTTAGCTGTTGCTGTACGTTGTCATTGTTCCGTCCTGACAATTGATTACTTTGGTGAAATAATTTCACGAAATGCAATTGGTAGCCCTCCTGAGAGTTTAAACCTTCACCGTACGAAATGCTCGAAGATAATTTCAAATATCATTGGTCCAGTGTTGAAAGAGAATCTTCAGGATGATATTTGCGATAAGAAATTTTCTCTTTCAGTTGATAAAACAACAAATGTTTCATCAGAAAAAACTATGTTCCCTGTGTGTTCGTTACTTCAGCGAAAAATAAGAGGAAATTGTGATAAGCTTTTTGGAGGTTGTACTTGTGACGGAAACAACAGGAGAAGCCCTTTTCGAAGCTGTGAAGTTGGTTTTAGAAAGAAATGGTCTCATCCTTTCAAATTGCATTGGATTTGGAAGTGATGCGGCAAGTAATATGCTTGGCGAAAACAATTCTTTGTGTTCCAGAATACGCAACGAGTCACCAAACTGTGTACAGATGCGTTGTATTTGTCACAGTCTCGCACTTTGTATTCAGAAAGGCGTTGACAA
The DNA here is from genome assembly GCA_003991215.1 of Morbakka virulenta. Taxonomy (NCBI): domain Eukaryota; kingdom Metazoa; phylum Cnidaria; class Cubozoa; order Carybdeida; family Carukiidae; genus Morbakka; species Morbakka virulenta. The sequence goes on from RDPX01000010.1 coordinate 5,678,575, forward strand.
GTTATCATCTCACCTGGGCTTTATTATCTCAGAAATACCAAAATGGTTTTCGAAAAGTGCTTTAAGGCGAGGTGCTTACAAAGAACTTTTTCGAGTGATGGATCCCAACTGCGAAAGAACAGGAATACCAAATCCTTTTCAGAAGATGCCGGCGACAAGATGGCTTGTAATGGGCAAAGTGCTCTACAATATTATTGTTAGCTGCGAGGAGCTGAAGGCATACTTAGCTTGTGCATACCCAACTGGGAAACTAGATGCCCGATATAAAGCAAGAAATATTGCTGATATGCTGAAAGGTGAGATTAACAAGCTCTATTTTCATTTTGCCACTCTAATTGTTAAGGAGTTTGAAGAAGTTAATGCCATATTTCAACCAACTAATTCAGACCTAGAGATTTTAATGAAAGAGCTTAACATCCACTACCAGTCTCTGAAGCAAAGAGTTTACGACAGACATGGAAATCACTTACCTCTGTCGAGTATAAATTGTGGAGCCAAATTTTTATCTGAAGCAGACATATTGTTAAGAAAAGATCTGGGGAGCCGAGATAAGCAGGAAATGTTTTATTAATGAAGAAAAGATGCCAAGATATGGTGCTTCAGCTTGTTGCGCAATTCGAAGAAAGACTCCCTGAGAATAAAGAAATAATTTCTGGAATCAGTGGTTTGTCAGCCAATGCTGTACTATCACAGACCAACCGTTTTCCATTTTCAGCGCTTCCATTTCCGCATTTGCTACATGCCAATGTTGACAAAATTGAAAGTCAATACAGAAAAATAGTATGCCATATGTGGCCTGAAGAAAGAGTTTTCCAAGAAGGAAAAATTCCAACAGATGCTGTTTAGTTTTGGAACGGAATTTCAAAATATGAAGATTCTGCAGGGAGGAAATCTTACAGAGAACTGGCCACCTATGCTTTATCTTGTTTGTCAACCCCTGTGAGCAATGCAATGGCAGAGAGAATATTTTCCTATGCTGCATGCATCAAAACCAAGCTACGCAATAGATTAAGTTTTAAAATGTTGGATGCAATACTACGCGTAAGAACATCTTTGTTATTGGATGAAAAATGCTGCAAAGAAATCGTAGTTACCAGCAAAATGCTTCATCAATTTAATTTTGCAACACTGTATTCCCAGGATGAAAGTGAGGATGAATATGGCATTTCAGCATTGAACTCTTTGATCTAACTTTATTTTGTGATAAGTCTTTTTGCTGTAAGAGGCTTGATGATGTACCTTTATTTGACTTTTGATGATATATATATATATATATATATATATATAATCTTGGTTTTGATAGTTGGCTTCTTTTTTCGCATCTCTACTGAGAAAACAGTTGCGGAGGAGCAATAAACAATCAGAAACTGGGTCTCTGCGGAGGAGATAGTCGTAGATAATTTGGAATTGATTTGGGGTTATTTTATTCTAAATTTGGGATTGNGCTGCAAAGAAAGCGTAGTTACCAGCAAAATGCTTCATCAATTTAATTTTGCAACACTGTATTCCCAGGGTAAAAATGAGGGTGAATATGTCATTTCAGAATTGAACTCTCTGAACTAACTTTATTTTGTTATAAGTCTTTTTGCTGTAAGAGGGTTGATGATGTACCTTTTGACTTTTGATGATATATATATATATATATATATATATATATATATATATATATATATAATCTTGGTTTTGATAGTTGGCTTCTTTTTTCGCATCTCTACTGAGAAAACAGTTGCGGAGGAGCAATAAACAATCAGAAACTGGGTCTCTGCGGAGGAGATAGTCGTAGATAATTTGGAATTGATTTGGGATTATTTTATTCTAAATTTGGGATTGGATCCGAATTTTTATCTGGCAACCCTGACCTTAATCGTAAAATTATAATAGTATTAATTGTATTGACTATTGTAGGTTTGGTTTTCATGCACTTTGTTTTGACCTTTTTAGCAACAGACGATAGAGTATAAAAGCCGACAGGTATTGGAACAACCTAGCTTAAGCTACTTCCGGTGTAGTGTAAGACCTTTGTTAAAAACACTCTGTTAATTTGCCGTTAAATAATTACTACTTAGGTCTTTACGTATGCTATAAGGCCAAATACACTGAGCTGCCAATACTAAGCAGAATTAAGGAAATAGTACTCTGTGACTTTCGAAATAGTCCCAGGAAGACATTACCTTTATCTGAGGGAAGTGTAAATTTTATATTTTAAGTGAAAGGAATGAAAATTGTTCAATTCATTCAGAGGACTCTAAAAGACAAAAAACTATAGAAAAAGCTAACAAAAATAAATCGTGATTAAAAGTTCTTTATGGAAAGCATACCCAGTGCATCGTAGAGAAAAAAGAAAAAGGTTGTAGAATCTTTCTGGGCTTGCATTTATTTTTCTATCAATGGCAAAAGGAGAATTTGACTATTATGAATAATTTCGTTTGGTTTTGAGTAAGACATTAAAAAGTGATACCATTCAATTTTTATGAACCGGCCAAACGGAGGACATTGAGAGGATGCAAAAAATCAAATTACAAAAGCACTGAAAGACACAATCGAGGCAAATAGAGAAAGAGGAGGAGAGGAAGTTTAGGGCTTTACAGTCCAATGGATGAATGTTGAAAAACGGTTTTGGATTCTATTTCATGTATCAAAGAAGGTCCTGAGAACAGACTTGAGGACAGGGGAGAAGCCCGTTTGAAAAGTTAGCAGGGACTTGTCAACTGTAGGAAAAGAAGCTACTTGAAATTTGCTGTTATAGTAGGTACTAGTTTAAAATCGTCAATATTACTGTTTCGTCTTACTACATCAATATTTGTTTGGTTATCAGGAACTTAAATTTTTCAAGTAAGTATCATATTGTCAAAAATTGTGTTTAAAGAAATATATTCTGGTTAAAATTTCATCAATAAATTTATATTTTGAAAATAATGTAAAATAGAAAGCAAGACACCCAAGCCACACAGCCAAAAATTGCCTCTTATTCTTAATGCTTGGAATGTCTGCAACACCAATGACAGTTTATTTTCAGCAAGACCAGAATGTGCAAATGCCATCTCTCTTGGACAGTTGGTAAAAGCTAACATTGACATATATGATCTTGCTGAAGTACGACGACCTGGGACAGGAAATCTTGTTGAAAGAAGTCATAAAATTTTCTGGAGCAAAGGGTCAAAGAGAGTAGCAGATGTTGGTTTTGCGATCTCTAATAAGCTAGTTAAACAACATATCATCCTAGCTTAAATACGCGACAGACTTACTGCGCATACAGTTGAGAGACAAAAGTAATTATGGCAATTACAAAGGGAACTTCTTACTGAGTGAGGATAGTATTTGCCTACATTTTTTTTGCAGAAGAGGGACGGGTGAGCAAGAGGCATTTATCCTAAATTCCAATCAGGGTATCTTAAAGAAAAGAGAACCATATACTCCACATTCAAACTTCAGCAGCTGAACGATATGAAAAACTAGATAGCAGCAAAAAAATCTGTAGCATATGTTTACTTTGTGATAGCGTTAGAGAGAAACAACCGTGAAATGTTTTTCATTGTTCTTGGCAAACTGGCGTGTCCATTCAAGTTTAAAAAATTACTAACAGACTACATACAAATGTAAGCGCTAGACTTATTGTAGATGACTAATTTATTAATCGTTCCATTACAATAATAAAGAGAACCAGGATTTTATTCCCCTTACCTCCCCCCCCCCCACCCCCACTTTTTGGTATGTATCCTGTAGTCTTTTTGTTATTGGTACTTAACAACATCAACCGTAAATTCAGTATGCAGATTAAGTTTTGCTTTGATGGTTATCTCTTTAATCTACACAGTTTGAATTGTCAAATCCAACGTTTCTTACACAATTCATCAGAGCCACAGTACGTCGACAGTATTGCAAAAATCAGTGACAAGACACAAGGTCTACAATCACTCTTGCTAGCAAACAACAACTTAGCCAAAACGATGAGCTTATTTGTCTTAAATGTAAAAGCCGAAACCATGTATGTTGGCGTCTCTGCCGAGTTCTTCAAGTCAACCCCTTCAAATATCACGAAAGCTATGTTGCCAGTGACTGCTCCTTGAAGGAAAAGTTTGCATCTCGTACCCAAGTGACTCTTTTGGATTTGGTAAAAAAGAGTTTTGGATTCTCGTGACCTCATAATAACTACCGTTGTGTAAACAGCCAGTGTCTAATACCTCTGTTGATGTATGGCAATAAAGAATAGACACTGAAGAATCATCAAGTCAAAGAACGTTGCACAGTACACCATCGGCATCTGCGCCTGATTCTGAAAATCAAATGGGATCTTTTTGTAAGCAAAGAAGAGTTTTAAAGACGCACTGGCACGGAAGACATTGAGATTAAGTTAGTAAGAAACCAATTAGTCTTGGTCAGTCATATCGTTGGTATGGATGATAACACACCACAAAACAGCCCCTAAATGGTAAACTATCACACGGTGTGCCTTAAGTGAGCAGACCAAATCTGAATTTCAAGGACAGGTTCAAGAGTATGCTTTAGTCCACCCATACCCTGGATGCATGGCGAGGCGCTTTGAAAAATTGATCAAAGTTTCGTCCACTTCCTAATGCTATCTGCTTGTTAATGAACAAAATTTTTTAACAAAACTTATTCAACTATATTATGTGGTAGACAAAAGGGAATTAATATTAAATTGGTATTACATAAATTTGTAATGAAAAACCTACTTGTTCTGCAATACCAATGCTTTTGCAGCGCAATCCTCCAACAGACTAAAGAATATCTTGAAATCGACATTCTTGCAGACCAACACCAGATCAAAATCTACAATTCCAACGTCTAATTAGTTTTCTTGAATACATCAGAGACCTGAAGTATCACCAAAGAAGATCAAAAGTTGGCTAGAAGATTTTGAAGGATGGTGACGTAGATGAATCCTCAGAAGTATGTAAGAACTTGAGGTAGCCAGCTTAAAAGAGAGAAGTTTCCATCAATTACAACGCAGATGAGGTGCAACAGAGATAACAGAGTTGGCTTGGAAATACCGTGAGGGTAAACAAGACCAGACATTCTGGTGCTGGACTAAGATTGGTACCACCAAGAAAAAGAAAGAGAAGCAAACTGTTGGGCACATGACATAGGTTGTACAGCAGGAGAAGAAAGCGATCTATTCGAGCTAGAATAAACTCACTCGGCTCACTTAATACCGAGCTGCCTGGAAAAGATTTGTTGGTGGCCATGCACTAGCCGACGAACGAAGGCGATTCAGTAAGTAAATAAGTATAAGAAACGAGTAATGTATTCAACACCGAACAGTTGGTACTTTGCTTTGGGTGTGTTAAGGAGAGTTCTCAGCCACATGAACATTTTATTGCTTTTCATCCACTACCAAGTAAAACGCATAAAAGAGTAATTTGATCATCAAAGACATTTTACTGAAAAGGAATCTCACATTAGAAAAGTGCACTTGGAAAAATGCTACGATAGAGTTGCTTCACTGATAATAAAGCTGACGTTGCAAACAAAATTAAATATTTAAATAAAAATGCTTTTATACACATTGCTTTGGACATGCTTTGAAGTTTGCTGGTAGTTATGTCATAAAGGGCATCAATGTTTTTTTCGGAAAGGTCGCCAATTCAAATGAAATTTGTCAATTAATTAAAAAGTCTCCTCTACAAAATATTATACTGAATTCAACAAGAAAGCGATATAAAGACTGTTTATCTATACTAATACAAATAAAGACACTGTAACATAAACACACGTCAGTTGCACACACCGTGAAAATGACTTCACATGATATCTCTGCGTTAAGGAAAGGTAGAAGCAGTGTCATATATGAGCTCCTGTGGAAGATTGGTTTGAGGTCGCAAATCTAGTTATGTGCACGCAAGCCATACCAGCTGGGGGGAAAATGCCAATACATTCCTAAATATCTGGCTCTGCTAAAATGTGCAAATTCCATGACACAATCAAAAACACAATCGTCAAAATTATTTTAAGGCCTTTGATCTTGTCATTAATTGTATTAATCAAAGATCTAATTAACCTGACTGCGGAGTCTATGTCGGCCTAAAGCAAACACTCTTTCGGGCAAGACACCTCAGTATACAGCCTTTACATACATTATTTTTATTTAAATCTTGGACAGCAAATCTACCGATCTTGCCTCACAAGCCCATTGCATTAGGGTACAATGCACAGTTGTTCATTACAGCTGATCTTGTATCACCTTTATAAGACTTAGGCTGCTCAGCGAATTTTATTGCTCTCTATTCTACTTTCTCTACTTTCACTTTAAGCAAAATTGTAAGCCACTTCAGTGTTAAGGGGTACTTTTCTTCTTTGATGATTTTTATTTCTATTTTAATAATCAAATTTTCACATTTGATGCTTATGGTGGCAACAACAAATGCTGTTAACGAGAGATCGTGGTTTGGAGAGGAGACTTGAAACATATTTAAGATCGACGAGAATTAACTCCCTGCCAAATCATCTGTTGGTTTTGCACGCGCATCAAGATGAAACTTCTTCACCTGAGTCTTCACCTGGATTCTTTTGGTGGAAAATTTACAGATATACTCGAAACTCGAATAAATATATAATTCAAAATATGTTTTGTCTAAGAATTTTTGAATGTTTTTAGTGTCTTTTGACTGTATTTGGTGCGGAGATTTTTGTTTCAGGTTTTAAATATTTATGCACCAAGACATCCATATCTTTGTGCTGTGAGGTCCCTTTAATACTTTTTTGTGGCTGCCCCTATGGCTGAGATCAACGAGGGTGAAAAAGAACAAAGTCAGATAAGTTGTCTTGGGGAAGCTGGTCTCGTTTGGTTACATAGAGAATGATGATGAAAGACGGGTTCATCGCTTGAATAAAAAAAAGAAATTTGTAAAAAAAAATAATCGTTTTTCACAATATTACTATTATAAAGCAGGGGCAGATCTGTTGCTCATGGAAGGGGGTTCCATCCTTTTTTTTAAAGAGCCTACTTTTACAAAGTAAGCTCCTGCATTTTAGTAGCCTTAAATTTCAAAACCACATCCATGAAAAGCACACCAACAATTCAAAGAACACAAATATACTTAATCAGTAGTCAATATATCAGAGATCATCACCTGGGCTTATCATGTAAATATATTTACAACAGAAACTGCTCTTAATACTTGTAGATCTGATCACAAAAAATAAATAAAGACATCATCAGAGAACAGAATTAGAGTACCAAATGACGTGCTTTGGTGGTCAGATTACTTTGCACTGAGCTGTTTTGAACTTAATATTTTCTTGTCAAAACGAACACCCTTTTTCTAAGCCAACCAGCCAGGGGGGTTTCCGGAATCCCCAGAAATCCCCTCTAACCCGCCTCTTTAAAGTGGTTATTATATCAGAAACAAAGTTAAATAAAAAGTAGTCAAAATAGCAAAGAATGAATAGCCTGGAAGGGAAGAGATTACCAAACACAATCAATGATAATTATGTTGATATTGCAATTAAAAGCAAACTGATCAGAACTAATGTTGAAAGGACAAATGGTTTGAGATATTGGCTTTTAAACATAATTTTAAACTGAGCGACCTTTCGAGGGATACTTCCCCGATCGTCAGGCTGGAGAGGTATCTCTCAAAACGTAGCTCAGAAAAAGCTTAGGATTCACTGCATGATAAATATTCTACATCAATAGCTTCAGTTGAGTCTATTGCATTAAGAATTTTAAGATTATTAGAGAAATGTTTCTAAACATTAAGTGGCAAGTTTAGGAAACAAAGATTTTGTGTTTTTCCCAAGATCTATGGCTCTTAATGGTATGATTCTGAAACTAAGGTTGGACTAGTTATCGCATGACCTGTCATTGAGATGATGTTCTTAAAACGTTATAGATACTACAAAAAAACCTAGAAGCGATGAAAACAGAGAAAGGAAAGAAAGCTTAAATTGATGTACAAGTGAAGATAATATAAAAGTTGTCTAAAAGAAATAAAGATGATATTGATTGATAGGACTAATTAAAGTAAACTTGTCCAGCTAAGTAGCGAAAATTTATAACAAGCTAATCGAACGTAGTGGTGCTTATTACACTTAACCCCAAAGGGTAACACACGGTCTTACCTCTGCTGTCATTCCATGAAAGAGGTATTCCAAGAAGCTGTGGATATTTGTTGTCATACCAAATCAGTAGTTCGGTTCCAAGTTTTACTTCTTTGGTAGTTCGGTAATAAATGCAGCCGTGGTATTGAAAAACAACCATATTTTGTTCCTTCTTATGACGAGCACATTGTACGAATGTCATCCAACTATTTTCTTCCTTACCATCTAAAAAGTGGCTGACTTCTCCATCATGAAATATCTATAGTGAAAGAGAGACAAAAAAACATTTTTAAAAAGTTGCCCATTTTTACCAGAAAAGGGTTAAAACATGTATTTCCTTCGAGGTAATTTTCTAACCCAACATTAGTTTGTTATTTAGGTAAAAGTCCTTTTTATGACTTCATTTACATGGAACATTTACTATTTTTTAAAAAAATGATCAGGTTAAATTTGAAATCAGAATCAAGGCTTGATTTTGCAGTGATTATCACTGCAGAATAGGCAATTTTAGCTTAGACTCATATCCAGTGTTGTCAGTCTCTAGTGTTCAATGATTTTTACTTACAGGTAATTGAGGTAAAATTTTCGCTTACCTGACATTTTTTAATGCAAAGAGGCTACTCATCTATATAAAGTCAACGTTATAAATGCGTTGATAAAAAACTGTTTTGCAGGCCAAATATTCACTTTTTAGCAAACTACCTTTGAAATAATAGTTCAGTTAGTGGCTTTTAATGGATCTCATTTTTGACTAATAGTCACTCATTTTTACAAAGGATAATAAAAAAATAACTGCAATTATCACTGTAAGTCTTGGTTAAAGTGGTTTATATACTCAATATTCAATTATCTTTAGGAAGAGGACTCATCTTGATAAAAAGCTATTCTAAAATATTCACATTACTTGGTACACCCGATGTTGGGCCTAGTTTTGTAATAATCGGATTGTTTTGTAATTCCTACATAGTTTTTTTGATAGAAAAGATTGTTTTGTAATAAAAAATGCTGTCTAGTTTTGTAATAAAAATATGCCTCGTTTTGTAACAAGGTATTATCCCCAAAAGACGATTTTTTTCGCTAGTTCAGTTAGATATATAAAGCATAGAGCAAAATAGCTTTGATATGATATCAATATTAAAAATGTAGGAATTCATGTTTGGGTGGGTAATCACGTAACATTTGCACTTGTTACAACAGTTACAAGCAAAATACTGGTTAGTATGGTTAAGTTAATAAATGTAACATTGTTACATTTAGGATTGTTGACTGTGCTGGTACAACTGTCTGGTTTAGTTTATTGATTTTCCCATTTTATTTTCATATTCTTAGCTCAGCATTAAATGAAAAGGCACCTGGCAGATCATCTTTGAAGCATATCACAATTTCTTCTAGATCATCACCCTGAAATTTCTCCAACAACTTCGATACAGTTCTATTACTTCACAGAAGCCTTGGTAATGTTCCCTAAATGGTCAGTTCTGTTGGGACATTATCCAGAAACGGAAGGAATAAATTTCTTTTGAAATATTCTTAAGGGTTTATTCTTGGGATATTCTTAAGGGTTTATTCCTGGGATATTGCCCCTAATTGTTTGTATTTTGCACTGACGAGGTGTGGCGATGTCGATATCAGCTTCTTCTGTCTTTTTTTGCAATGTATGACGATAGACTGATACTCAGCATCAACTTTTGGTCTGGTCTGCTGCAATTCCTCTTTGACCAGGGAAATCTGATAGGTAGCAAGTAGATCCATTTCAGTTCCTTGGAGCAATCTAGCTTGTGGCTTTGTGAATGTAAATATAAATCAACATGATTGAAATGCTACGATAAATGAACAATTGTAAGCTGAGAGTACAGGCCATTTGCCTCAGTCACAGGTTTAATTGCCTAATATATTCCTTCATTGGCCATAATCGTATGTAGAGTATCCAGAAGTTCTTGATAAACTTTTCCAAGTCCTCAATAGCTGTGCAGTGCTCAATCCCCTTTATCTCATACAGTGGTTTAATTTTGGTTTTTGATATACTGATACTGTTGATAATACACGATGTAACACATCCTTCCAGCCATCTGTGCCTCTTTTGTGAATACATGCAGAATACATCGAAGAACTGCTTTGTTCTAACAATGTTTCTAATTTAAGGGACATCACTAGCTTTGGATAAAACCAAATTTAGGTCATGTGAAGCACAGTGGTAATACTGAGCTTTAGGATTATCAGTCTTTTCTTTAAGTTTCTGTACAGCCTCTCTGTTTGCTTCTGCTATGTTACCTGATCCATCATATCTCTATGAGCGACACATCTGTTGGTCAAGTCGTGATTAGGTGATTTCATGAATGGTTTGTTCAGCAATGGGATTACTAATTATGTTCCACACTGATCATAGGTAAACGTTTCTTCACTTGTTTTCTCATCTTATAGATATCGCAGGGATATTCCAAGCTGTTCCCAATTGGAAACGTCTCTCACTTCATTAGCTATGATCCAAAAGAAAGATCCTGCATTTTGAGATAATAATAGTACCTATAGGTAATAATAATACATATAGACATAATAAAGCCTAGAAACATAAGTTCAGTATTTAATTTACACAGAGTAAAACTTTGAATGATCCAACCAAAAGAGTCATCATAGAAATTTCATAAGCCTTAGGAGTTCTCTCCATATCCAAAATTCAGAAGGTTCCATCTTTTAAATTTCCGTTTTCCTTATTACTCATATCTCACTTTCATATGTGACAACAGGAAATACTGGTACTTTATTTATTTTGGTCTTCGTATTCAATGTCATGTTTTTGTCTTCATTATTGTTGCCAAAGAGGTCATAGCTTTCCTGCCAAGCATTAGCCTACTTCAAATTTAATTTCTGTGATAAAAGTTTCAAGGTAAACTACATCAAAGAAAACTGAGTCCCTTTACAATCTTAATATATTCTCCATCTACTTCGAGGTTGTGAATTTCTGCCGTCGTCAGTGCTTTTGGTTTTTAAAAGTTAGTACTAGTCCTGCTTTTCTGCTTGCTTTCTTAAGATATCTGATAAATTCTTTTGATCTGATTTAGTTTCGCCAAGCAGAGCCGTGCCATCTACACATCTGAAGTTGATAATAGTTCAACCATAGATTTTGATTCCGATGCTGGTATCATTTAGCCCTGGGTTTCTTAGAATAGTATCATATATACGTTAGGAGATAGAAAACAGCCTTGTCTCACTCCTTTGCTGATTTTAAACCAATCTGTAAAACCATGCATTGTTCATACATATACTTCTTGTTTATGGTAAAGATTCTTAATCAAGATTATTAGATATTCTGCAATTCCAGTCTTATTAATCACGGATCACACATTGTTGTGGTCTACACAGTCTTGGTGTAATCAAAGAAACCAAAATGTATTTCTTTCTTTACTTCACGTTTTTTCTACACAGTCTTGGTGTAATCAAAGAAACCAAAATGTCTTTCTTTCTTTACTTCACGTTTTTTCTACACAGTCTTGGTGTAATCAAAGAAAACAAAATGTCTTTCTTTCTTTACTTCACGTTTTTTCTACACAGTCTTGGTGTAATCATAGAAACCAAAATGTATTTCTTTCTTTACTTCACGTTTTTTCCAGCAGCCATTTGATGTTTGCAATTAGGTCTCTAGTTCTCATTCCTTTAATAAATCCAGCATGCTTAATTGATATTTCTCTGCCAATGTAGGGTGTTAGTCTTTTCTGGATTACTTTCAGAAAAATTTTGGCCTTGTTGACAACCAGGAATATTGTTCGATTAATTGGACATTCTTTGGTATCTCCTTTCTTTGGAAGTGACATGAAGATATATCGTTTCCAATTTACTGGCTATCCAGTGGTTTCCCATATTAGGTGACACATTTTGTATATGATATTAAATGTTTTTTGCCAGCATCTTTTTTACCAGTTCGATGGATATATTCCCAAAACATGGTAAATGATTAACAAGAACAGATAAACAATTCAGTATCTCCTGCAAAGTTTGTTGAGGGCTTCGTATCATTTTTATTGAATAATAAGGTCAAGAGAGAGAGTCTCAGATTNAATCAAAGAAACCAAAATGTATTTCTTTCTTTACTTCACGTTTTTTCTACACAGTCTTGGTGTAATCAAAGAAACCAAAATGTCTTTCTTTCTTTACTTCACGTTTTTTCTACACAGTCTTGGTGTAATCAAAGAAAACAAAATGTCTTTCTTTCTTTACTTCACGTTTTTTCTACACAGTCTTGGTGTAATCATAGAAACCAAAATGTATTTCTTTCTTTACTTCACGTTTTTTCCAGCAGCCATTTGATGTTTGCAATTAGGTCTCTAGTTCTCATTCCTTTAATAAATCCAGCATGCTTAATTGATATTTCTCTGCCAATGTAGGGTGTTAGTCTTTTCTGGATTACTTTCAGAAAAATTTTGGCCTTGTTGACAACCAGGAATATTGTTCGATTAATTGGACATTCTTTGGTATCTCCTTTCTTTGGAAGTGACATGAAGATATATCGTTTCCAATTTACTGGCTATCCAGTGGTTTCCCATATTAGGTGACACATTTTGTATATGATATTAAATGTTTTTTGCCAGCATCTTTTTTACCAGTTCGATGGATATATTCCCAAAACATGGTAAATGATTAACAAGAACAGATAAACAATTCAGTATCTCCTGCAAAGTTTGTTGAGGGCTTCGTATCATTTTTATTGAATAATAAGGTCAAGAGAGAGAGTCTCAGATTTGATGATATGTTAAGTCAAGATAAATTTCTTATGTATCAGTGATTTAATTTATCAAATGCTAACTGTGTCCTAACGTCTAAAATTGCTTTTTTTTCACCAAAGAGATATAATATCTGACAAAAAAAAATCAATACAGGATCAAGGGAACTTTAGCGACGCAGAACTAACAAGGTGGTTCAATGCTCCCAATATCCTACAAAATAGCTTTCTGACCTACAGATGCTTATTTTACACGGAGTGGAAGCTGTTCCTGTTCTGATTATTTAATTACTTTTCAAAATGTTTTGCTTAAAACTTTATGTGGAGGGATTTTTGTAGATACAGCTGTCAGGCATGTGATCTATCCCTATTTTATTCTTCTTGATGGGCTCAAACTGTTTCATTTAAAAATTTTTTATTTGTGACTATAAGCTCTTTAAAACCCTTTTTGTATTTACATATGGTAGCAAGTGCTATCGCTGTGACCTCAAGTTATATGTCAAACCGTAAAGCAGTTGGTACTGAAGAGAAGTTAAAAAAATGCTTCAAAACACCTTTAACAACAAGATATCTTTTGCTTAGTTTGTTTCAGAAGAATGGATGAAGCAGAACTGAAGTATTTATCTATTGTTTAAATAAAGACATTGGATAGAATATGACGTACTCATGGTTAGTATCTATCGATTAATTGTCTTACCTCCCACATATACTCTGACTTGACTGCTGCAAGTTCATAATCACGACGTACTAATTTTCCTTCAAATGGACCAAACCAAGTACCAATTGGTATCTTTTTAATCGCACAGACACCTAGTTTAGTTCCTGGCAAACTTGAGGTGCACAGTGAAATTTCTTCAGGAAGCTTTATACCCCTAGGGTTATTTGTTTCAAGGGTCTCTTGACCTGACACAGGTCTTTCTCTGTTTTTTTGCAACAAAATCTGCTCTGCTGGATGCTTTCCTCTCTCTAGTTTTTAGAGGAGAAAAAAAAATTAACGTCAACTGTGTACTTTCTTTATAAGAGTTCTATGTTTAGATTAAAAGAAAAAGAAAATGTCAGTTAGAGACAATTTTTAATCTAATTAATTCTATTTTTATTAATGCAAAATTTAGCTCTCACTATGTATTAAATTGTTTCTTTAGTGAAGTAATATTGGAAGAGCTTAAATTGATGAAAACAAGATCACTGAAAAATTGCCATTATTTTTAACCACATTTACCTTTGGTGAAGCTACTTACTACTTACTGAAGTGAAGCTAAATAACATTTTCAAAATCTCTTCTAGTATTGAGAAAACGAGGAATTGTAGGCAAAAAGCAGAAGTAAAAGGAATAAGAGTGATTGAAACAAAAGATCTTTCTTGAAAATATGCTGGTAAACAATATAAAAAAGACACTTCAAAAGTGTCTTTTGAGGGAAAAGCAGTGTAAATAAGACAAATATAATAAAGTAAATTGCAATGGAAAAAATGAAAATGAACAAGGGCACTGAAATTATAAAAATACGAGGAATTCTCTCTGAGAGGTACTGCTCTGGTCAGCAAAGAATTATATTTTGGCAATAACTCAACTTTGCACTCGACTCAGATTTTCAAGGATAATCAAACAACTGATTCGGGAGCCTAGAATGGATAACATTTTATTTAAAAGATTTAATATTTCTTCTTTATCCCCATATTATATACATTTAGGTATCATTAAAGGACATGAGTGAAAAAAGTAGAATTGCTGAGGTTAAAACAAGGTTTCGAAAAGTACTATATTATTGACAGCAAAGAGTATTATTGACACCCAGTCACAATCAATGAAATATAAAAATACAATATTTTAGACATTTGAGATATGGTAATACAATAAGACGAAAATGGGACTGCATGGATAATTTCCAACAACACAATAAAGAAGAAGAAAAGTAATTAAAGCACATTAAACTAAAATGATATATGAAATTGGTATAAAAGAAGAAGAAGAAAAAAAGTACTGTAATAAGTAAAGAAATAAGTAATGAAATAAGTAAAAAGTAATGAAATAAGAAATGAAATAAGTAATGAAATAAGTAATGAAATAAGTAAAAAGTAATGATATAAGTAATGAAATAAGTAATGAAATAAGTAATGAAATAAGTAATGAAATAAGTAATGAAATAAGTACTGTAATAAGTAAAGAAATAAGTAATGAAATAAGTAAAAAGTAATGAAATAAGTAAAAAGTAATGAAATAAGTAATGAAATAAGAAATGAAATAAGTAATGAAATAAGTAATGAAATAAGTAAATGAAATAAGAAATGAAATAAGAAATGAAATAAGTAATGAAATAAGTAATGAAATAAGTAAAAAGTAATGAAATAAGTAATGAAATAAGAAATGAAATAAGAAATGAAATAAGTAATGAAATAAGTAAAAAGTAATGAAATAAGTAATGAAATAAGTAATGAAATAAGAAATGAAATAAGTAATGAAACAAGTAATGAAATAAGTAATGAAATAAGTACTGTAATAAGTAAAGAAATAAGTAATGAAATAAGTAAAAAGTAATGAAATAAGTAAAAAGTAATGAAATAAGTAATGAAATAAGAAATGAAATAAGTAATGAAATAAGTAATGAAATAAGTAATGAAATAAGTAATGAAATAAGAAATGAAATAAGTAATGAAATAAGTAATGAAATAAGTAAAAAGTAATGAAATAAGTAATGAAATAAGTAATGAAATAAGAAATGAAATAAGTAATGAAACAAGTAATGAAATAAGTAATGAAATAAGTAATGAAATAAGTAATGAAATAAGAAATGAAAGAAAAAGAAGAAGAAAAGTAATGAAAATTAAAGCACATTAAACTAAAATGACGTATGAAATTGTTCAAAGCATTTCTTTGTTTCGTTCCTTCAGCTAAAAAGCTACAAGTAATTAATCCTACCTCTGAAACTCTGTACGTCTTGAGGCGACACAAGCTTCATTTTTTGATAACCATAGAGATAGCAATGTAAAGTGAATGAACTGAACCTTGATTCCTGAGACTTTTTCATTTTATTGAAAAGCTCTGTTAAATTCCCTCACAAACGGTTCTGTTGTAAACAAAAAATATCAGTGTAAAAAGAAAGTCAGCTTAAAATCTTCAATAAATCAAAACACCTAAAGGATTTAGGTAAAGGAAATCCTAGTAGATATCAATCTTCATTGTTAATGTGCAAAGCATAACTAAACTATAGAGAAGTGTCAATCTGTAGTATGCTAATACTACAGATTGACATCACAAAGACAAGAATGTATATCTAATTATATGTAATGAAACAATGACAGCACACACATAAATCGATATCAAGAATACTTTGTCTTTCAGTCCTTGAAGTACTGAGTTTACGAGACACACCATTACAATATACTGGGGAAAATAAATTTTGTAAAGTATGACCAATTTAAACGAAACATGTAAAATAGATACGAATTTACATTTAATGTCTTACAAAAATACTCTGTATGAAAGTTTCAGGCTTAATTCATGTTACACAAAAATTACAGTATTTACAGTCGAATACTTAATCATAAAGTATTGCCTTAACAGCCATTCAAATTACTATGCTAAATATTAAATGTTTTTGTCGTCAGCATTCCAGTACTTTTTGTGTTATCTAACACTTTTATGTACAAAAAACAGTTTTGGCTTAGGCCCAATATTGTTCAAATCTCTCTGTATTATACAATTAATTTATCTTTCATATACACCTCATTTGCCCTGGGTCTTTCATAGCTAACATACGTTTCAGATAGATTACGATATTTTCTTTTCCCCTTTTAATACTTCACAATTTCATCCTCGCCTTTACTTTGATTAGTGGCTCAGTCCCACTTTCCCAGACTATCAGAATGGTCAATCATTTGACTTAAAGTTATGGCACTTATGAAGGAGCTAATATTGGAGAAAAATCAGTCCTCGAGCAAAAGTTAAAAAAACATAACTGATATTGACTGTTAAGCCAGGCTATACACCAATACCTATACCTAAAATTGATATACTATTGATTTTGATGAAGATTAAAGGTTCTGAACTCAAAGTCGTTTTGTCACCAATAGTCAAGTTGATTCAATATCACCTTTCCATCTTTTAGTGAAACTGGTTTGACATTTAAAATCTATATGCCTACTTCCAATGCTCATCTTATCACATTTTAGCAAAGAATTTTTAGAGCTGCAGGATTAGCAAAGCATTGATTAATGAACATTTAAAGAAATAGGGTAAGCTTTGTAACAATAAACTCAATTTATTTAACTCATGTTAGGCCATACAATTGGCAGATAAACTTATAAGATTGTAGCACTCGATATTAAGTAATTTGCTATTCTTCTGCTTTCGTGGTGGTCATTTATAACACAACTCACACTGTGAAATCCCTTTTCATAAATTACGTTAATTTCATCTCTTATCTTGGCTATGGATATACGTCAGACGATTTTTATTCATCCCTAAGCAGCATTTATTTGAACTTTACAAAATATCTTTTTCTTTCTATTTCTTTTTCTAGTTGCCATGACTTAGGTCATTGTATTAAGCATAAAAATAAATGTCCATTTTCAGTTTAGCTGAGATTGAGTTTCTCAAATACGGGATCACCATAATCACAACCTGAAATTGTGAGTTATTATTTAGTGTCATTGGGATTTTCTTTGTGAGAACAGGTAGATATTCCACAGTAGAACTGGGGATCCTACTAGAACAAAGTAATACGGCTGCAATTGTAATGTGCTTGCACAAATCACAAATCAGCTAGAGGATATAAAACACAATGGAGTGTGGTGAAAAAAAGGACATCTAATTGACAAAGGAGCGATTATGGAAAGCTATGAAAAAACTGGAAATTTCAAAGAGAAAGTACCAAAAATATGCATAACGAGGAAAAGAAAATCAGAGAAGTACCTAAGTAGAGACAAATCCAATGGAAGAGATAGAAGTATTTATTGATATTAGCACGGATCCTGCAGATCGAGATGTTTAACACCTTTTTTATATACAGCAATCTTAAAGAGAGAACGGCAGCTTAACATCGTTTAGTAAGGGCTTTATTCGACTCACCATAAAGCTCCTTTGGCCTGAAAGATAACTTAAATTAGCGTATCATGACGTACAGAAATTATCCAACATTTTGTTGCTAGTCACTCCTCCATCCCCTCTCCCAATCATATTTACAGCTTAATCAATTCAACCACTAGCGCTCACTAGCGAGCTGTAGTGCAGCACAAAAGCTGACGGGAGATTTCCACTTTAACCTTGGGCAAAGGCAGCCAGCAAAAAGCTGAATGTCTGCTTTACAATCTGCAGTGCAGATTTCAATCTTTACACTGTTACGTTACCAAAATGGCATTAAGCTGACACTGCAAGAGGTGGAAAGTGCTTGATACCACTATTCCAATAGCTGTTGACATAATCTGCACATACAAGCTTCGCTGGGCTGGAAAGAATGCAACATGTTCCAGACCTCTTCAGTGGACAATAAACGCACAATTTCATGTCAGTTACAATATACTCATGTGCTAAGAATGTTCCCTTCAACAAACACTCCATTCAGTCTGTCCAGCCTAAACTTACGCTGTCGTATCGATTATCCTGCCATATTATTGTGAGGAAGCCAATGACGTCAACATGCTGCTTATACGAAGCACCTGTTACTATAGAAAAATGTCTCTTGCTACCTTATAGACTACATATATTCATTAGGCAACAATTTGGACAAACCCACACGAGGCTTTAGGTTTGTTACCCTCGGTAATTAAAAAAATCCACTAAGGCCACCAACAGAGCCAATAGACAGAACTGCCCTGTAATATCCTATTAGTTTTACTCTCTACAATATGGTGTTTTGCATAAAATTGAATTTATAAACTGCGGCCTTTGCATTCAGAATGTTTTGTCACCATCATAACCACATCCGTGTTAGCTGAGCGTCTACTGTTATAATAAAGAGAGGTATCAAACCCTCCTCACAAAGAACTACTTATGTCTCAATTCAATCGATTCAATGTCACAATACCATCCTTGGGAAGTGGTGTTGACAAAGCCTTTCACATCAGTTCATAGCAGTAAATGCAGGAGGGTTATTTTAATAGCAATTTTTTAGTTTTCTACCACTAATCGTTTATAAAACTGTAACAAGAAGTCATTTATAGAACTATTGGTGAAATAGTACTAATAAAAAACGCTATGAATGCTTTTCACAAAGGCATGTGTGACATTTGGTAAATTAGTTTGGAAGACTTTTTGTAACATCTATAGCTACTTTGAAAGTTGCCCTAATTATGCACTCCATAGAATGTTTGCAATAGTACAAGGCTAGCCAAAGTCAACAACGGTAGAGAGCCTAACTTAATTTCTACTAATAGACAATTGGATTAATGTTCACCCACCCCTTTCGAAAAGATTGATAAACATACTGACCCTTTTACTCATCATTCCTGCCATTCAGTTTGTTTTAGCTTTACCGTCATGCACTCTACCCACAGGCATCAGTTTTCGCGGCATACTGGAAGTCAAACAATTACACGATATATTTTACGCATAAGGTATTCATACTGACTTCTTTACTCCTTTTCTTCCGTTTGCTTAAAAACAGTAACAACCTCACATCAGTGTTTCATTTCTGCCAATAACAGGTACACCAAATGAAAAAGTAGTATTTCAGTTGAAACCCAAATACATTCAATTCATAAGTAATCAGGGAATCTATTAATCTAGACTGATCTTTTGGTGAGTTATTCTTTTATTTAGTGATCATTCAATTTCCTTCATAACCTGTATAGCCACTTTATGCAGTAGTTGGGTGAAAGACAGTCCTTGATTCGTATTTCTGTCCGTGTCTTAGCAGAATTGTTTAGAAATTTAACTTCTTTTTCATATTTGTGGAAAAAAAAGTCTTTTTAATAAGTGAATACTTGGTTTCACTCAATCTCCTTCCAACAACTCTGTTTAAGTCATCATGTCACTTGTGATGTTGTTTTCGCTTTTGAACACATGACCGAATTCTTTTAAGGTCATCTTCAAAGGTGCACTGGCGTCACTTTGGCTTTTCTCTTCATCAAACAACTTCTAATATAAATATAAAATCACTTCAAATTAGTTTTCGTCTTTGAAGGACTGAGTTTCAGTCATCTATTTTTATCAATAACATATAGAAGCCATGACCTCAAAAAAAAAATTGGCTGCAAATGAAGGTTATCTTGCTAATTAACTTGAGATACCTCTTTCGGAAGGCTAACTACGTTCATTTCTATTCTTACGAAAACTTTATTGAGTATGAATATGAAACTGTTGTTTCAAACTATGACATACGAAAAGAGAGTTAGACATCACTCGAAGCCAAATAACTCAAATGGAAAAAGAACCCCGAACATGCGGTGGTACTTTATTACTTTTATTGGCGAAGCAAATACATCCGATTTAGACATAATCCTGTGAGGTTTTGAAAGCCATCATATAAGCTTTAAGAAACTAAAAGCAATTATCGTACTATTGCACCAATTTCTGAAAAGCGACAAAGTAGCTGACCTTGTTCTTTCAACAAAGTATAGGACATGAAGGAAGGGCAAAAACAAGCGTTTTCAGAAACCTTAATAAGGAACTACAGACAAGTACAAATCTAAGTCACTTTGAATTAACAAAATTCTAATTATTAAGTTTTAATAAGGTAAAAACTTGTAAAAAATTAAATATTTATTGAGCTTGTGAGCTTATAATTGTGCTTCTCTGACTAATCTTACCTGGTAAGCAGGTTAAGTAACTATCCTTTGGCAGCTAATTTTTTTCAGAATAAAACGGAGCCATTGGAGTGTCTGTACGCTGTCGAAAATTTAACATGTGCTTATTGTAGTAGAGGATGGTAGTGAAAAAATAATTGCAAGCTATGTAGTGAGTTCACAGTAATCAAACTGCATCTAAATAGGATTTTCTCATAAACAGAATGTGATCCCCCTACTTTAAAAATATGCCTGAAATATGCCAATGCCCTGAAAAAGATGGCTGAGTTTTTTTGTTAGATTTTCATTAGATTTGTGTAATCAACAATGCAATTATTGATTTCAGCTTTATTTTGGGAAATTTGAAACAGATTAGAGACAAAGAGCTCATTTAGCATGTAAAACAAGTTATTCATCTTGCATTATCCAATCAATAATATATATCTTCATTTTTTCACTATCAGTCTACAGAAAGCAAATTAACTCTATCTATTCTTTGTAAAGAAGAATGTAATTCGTTTTCTATTCCTGTGCTACAAGTTTTCGTCAAAATTTACATAGATTAAGACAGGAAAATTAAATATAAATATATTTGTGCATTAACAGGCAAGGAAAGTTTTTCAAGTATTAACAATAGAGCTTTCTTTGGTGAACGTTAATTTTTCTTTTCCCACGCCTAATAACAGATTCCTTTGCTATACTTGAATTTGCCTAGATTGCTTATAAACTGTGTATCACTGAATAGAAATCTATTTTCGTTGGGTGTCACAAAACGTAACAATAAAAAGCAACCCAAGAAAGTAGATGGTTTCCAGAACGTTATTAAAACTACTACTCACGTTTTCAGCTTCGTGAAAATGTACGAAATATAGTCTGACTGAAGAACTAAAACCAAGCTAAGAAGACAACATGAATATATTTCTTGTTGCTGCCTCCGATTTCTTTTTCGGAAGAGAACCTTCAATTATTCACAATAATACTGATATTTTTGTTTCAAAGACTTACCCACTCTCAATGGCGTCCTGTCAATATCTGTTCTTCCAATTCTTGAATATTTCTTTAATCCCCAAATATCTAATTGATATTTTTAATATTTTTTTTCACAAATACTAGGAATCGTAACAGCTCTACGAAATTTCAAGTTCAAATGTCAACAACAAACTGCCAAACAGGTATCAACAATTTGTGTATTTAATAGCTATGTAAGGCAGGAATAATTTGTCTTGAAAGAAGGGGTCAATATTAGCGCAGGAATACATCAATTTTATATAATTTAGTACCTCATGAATAAAATAATAAAGATAAAAATGTTTAAGCATGAAAAGTCAGTTTACATTTACGAGAAATCTTCAATATCGTCTAGAAAAGAGTTTACTTAACTACAAGCAATATTCATTGTCAAATTTCCAAGTTGAATGCAAACTACGTTGAGTTTGTTTTTCTATCTAAAAACTATTATTAATTTCTTATGATTTGCCTGAATATGTTAAGACACTTCGGTGTTCAAAGCATACAAAAAAAGACATTGAGCTTTAAGAAAAGCAACATGCTCTTTGTCTAAAACACACAATAACACGTTTCCTCGAGTTTCCTGAAATCATACCTTAAGAGCTTTCATCAAATTTGTTATTAGCATTACATATTTGAACTTTCCATGTTGGCTGTCCGTCTCTTACTCCACTTCAAAAATCAGCTACATTTTCTATAAACAGTTGTCCTATTCAAGTTATCCTTCGAAGCGAATTCAGCACTTTTGTAATATCTAACAACCAATAAATACCCAAGTTATCCTTTATTTGTCCACTAATAAAAATTCAAATAGTCTTAAATTATCCAGCGAGATTTTAAAGATGATTTCAACAGCAACTCTGTTTGTCATAAATATATCTCGTGGTTCATTTCTATTAAACACACTGAATCACCAGCTACAGTCGTGCTGTGTAATAGAGGCAAATTAATCAATAATTCATACTTCGGAAAAATTACCAAAATACAGTTCCCTAATCCACAAGTAAAAGACTAAACCATTTCTACTGGTACAAAACACATGCAAAAGATCAGTTGTGGAAATTAAAACTTGGTAAAATAACAACAATTCCTGTCAGTTAAATTCTTGTTAAATTTTTGAGGGGAAAAGTAAGCCATAGATAACGTCAGATCTTTTTCTTTCCTAAGATAACTGTTCCATTTGTTGATAGTCAATAATTACTTAAATTTTGAAGCTCCTATATAATTCACAGTTTTATTGCATACCTAATGAAAACAGAGATATGGCATATCATTTATTCAAAAATATTAAATACAGATAAGCATGTTTTGAATCCCTATTCAAGATAGTAGTTATTAATTATGTTTACTGTTTAAGATAGCAGAATTTTAAGAAAAGCGTACAGGTAAATAGACAAGGCGAATGAACTAATCAATCTCCGTTTGTTATTATCAGGCTTTATATACAAAAAAACTTTTACTTTATTCAAATTTTAGCTTCCTAATAATTCTTTAAGAACCAGCCTGTTTCCGCTCTCAAAAAGTATTTTAAGTTTGTATGCATTCTATAGGAATAGCCTAGTTCTTTTCTTTCTCGGGGCTAAATGTAATGAATAGTTACCACGAAAAATCAACCAAGCGAATAGTCACATCTATCAAAAATAAGAATATCTCTATATTCGGAAAGAATAACCAATTTTAATTTAGCTCGAATACTAAAAGGTACAAAACCAATTTAAGGAGAGGCAAGTATCAAGGAGCTTGTCTCATAGACTTCGCTACCAACTATGATTTCATTCATGAAACATTTAGACCAATAATTGATATGGTATGGGCTGTTATCAACGCTAGTAAAATAAAGTTGATAAGCTTTTAATGTATAAATAGTTGAACGTATTGCATAAATCTGAAGTCGAATAAGAGATCATTTAATTGAAATAAAAATGCAACCATTAGGACACTAAATAATGTTAAGTAATTGTTTTGGGATGAAGGTAGAACTAGAACCCCAGATAATTGAATATTCGTTTATTGTGAAGTAACTCAATAATTAGGCCAATTTTTTGAAATTGAAGAATTTATTATCGTTGGTGCACAATCGTATAAACAAGATACAGCCATGGAACATTTATCCAACTGAACACTTACTGACTTGGAATGAGTAGGAAATAAAAACAGAAACAAAAAAAATATGAGAATAACGCAGAGGTTGACAGTAGCTACTTAGAACTAGATCACGAATGACAAAAATTATTTATTTTTATGTTAAATGCAATCAGCTCGGGGAAAAAATCAGTTAAAATAAATATAGCGCTAAATTAAAAAAATACATTTTATCAACTTTACAGCACAAGACCAATTTTTTTCATGTGCTAAATAAAGAAAAACGTGATGGAAAAAAACCCATTTTTGACAGTGCCAAAAGGTTTGAGAAATAGGTCGAAGAAATGCAGAAATAGGTCGGAGAAATGTAGTAATTGCTGAATTTAATAGGATTAGTAGATAAAAAGAAAAAATTGTGATACAGCTTAATTAACCCCACTGGAATTACATGTGGAATTGGCACCGGGGTCTTATTCAAGATAACCGATGTTTTAGAAGAAAGTAATTGAAAACTACAGGCATAATCAGAATGAAGTTTATGATTATCATCAGAAATTGAAAAAATACAGTGAATTAGACCTCTGTCAACATTTTCTGTTAGCCACTTCTAAACGAAACATGGCATATATTATTCAATAAAATATGGTTCTTATCTTTGTTTATGTGTATTTAATTGTTATAAATGGGCTATTTAAATAAGGTCCCATCCAAAAAAAGTTGGAGCTTAGTTTAACTTTTAGAGAATTGCAATGCACAATGGAGGTCCTATTCAGAATGGTAATGGTATCGTTCCTTTGGAGTTACGAGCAAAAAAGCAATGCTATTTTGTACCTTACGTGTTTCAACTTTTATCAAACTTCTAAATGAGAACTTTGGCATTTCTTTCAAGAAAATTAATTTACATTCAAAGTCCTATATATTTGTTAACATTTTGTGTTAAAATAAAGTACTTCTTTTTGGCAAAAAATCAGTTGCTGCCATAATTTGCTGTACTGCAATAAGAAGACAAACTTTTACATGTGATACAAAAAGTATCTGCTCTCTGGTATTTTTAATAAAATTACCAGGCCGACTGAAGAAATATTGCTTTTATTTTAGAAAATTGTTGTCTTGTTTCTAATTCTAAATCCCCAAAAGCCAGTGCGAGAAGTTATATTATCATTTATTTGTAGTAAAAAAAATTGACAAAAAACAAAATAGTGCAGCTTTTTGTTTTGGGAACAAACTGTGTTCTCTCGAAAACATTTTTTAATCCAAATCATTAGTAAACAACTTTACAATGATTGGCAATGGCTTCGCATAAATATAGTTTGACTATTATTTTGATAATGTAAACAATCTAACGTCAAGCAAAACATTTGAAAAATAGTATAAACCAGTATATTTATTCTTAAATGGGGTTGAATAAATAAAAAAGATGACAAAAATAAGATAACAGATTCACAGAGAGAGAGAGAGAGAGAGAGAGAGAGAGAGAGAGAGAGAGAGAGAGCATACATACAGGCATATATAACATTTTCTCATTTTAAACCCATTTCTAGTTGTTGTAGTTTCCTGAAGTGAAGAAAGGATTTTTAACAAACCTAAAATGAATACGTTTACACTTAATACCCATATACTTAATCGTTCTCCCTAACTCCAGCAGCCCCACTTGTTATATTATTTGCTTTAGAAGCAAATGGCTACCCCCACTGCTTGAACATTAAAATTTATACCCCTTTTCTATGAGAGTTTGAGCAAATTGAACATTTCGGCTTGTAACCTCCTTCTGATCATTTTTTCCAATTATCTGCAGTTACTGATGCCTTATTTTCAGCGATTGATTTTCTGCATTCTCAATTTAGTTTCATACCAACGTTGAGTTTTCTAAAGAGGGGGGGGGGGGGAGATCCGTTACCATGCAGTGAAGCGAAATCTATNTTGTATTGACAGAAAATGTCAAAAAAATTAAATGTTTTTCCGCCTTTAGTAAACGCCACGCCAAGCGTAATTACAAAATAATTTCATTTAAAACCTTCACACATTTCTTGATAAATTGCATGAATTATAAATAAAACAAATTAGTTTCTAAACAAAATGAAAAACACCTCGAAAGTATTGCATTATTTTAATTAGGTACCTTAAAAGGCGAATAACAATTTGGGCCCCACTTAAGTAAAGTCTGTTTTGCAGTGAATTTTTTGATGTCTGGTAAATACAGGCAGAAAATAAATGCATACATCTATTGAAAAAAAAATGGGACTAAAAAGTAATGCCGAAATACGGAAAGGCATATTAAGGAAGTTTACAAAGGATACAAGGTGTATCGAGATTTTTACTGATGTGGAAACCTACAATAGCAAAGAATGACACTCAGCCATTAGAAATGAATTTACCCCAAACATTTTCACAGACGTTATAGATCTAAGTAGATGTTGACCGGGTGGGGGGGGGGGGGGGGGGGAGATCAGTTACCATGCAGTGAAGCGAAATCTATGGCAGTCAGGTTGAATTCCAAAGTGTAAGAAGGTGTCTTTTTTATTCATACCGGAAGTAGTGTTTTCTTCTATAACGTTTAATTAGTTTTAAATAAATCCTTATTAATCAGAGCTCAAATCTCACAGTAAAAATGAATGTTGGGTTATACGGTATTCTTTTCACGCTTTGGAGTGTTTCGTGCAGTTTTTATGTGGTCACGGGTTGGGTTTTTTTCATGTGAATGGTAATTTCCTGGTTTGTTTTGCTTTACATATTTTTTCGTACATAAAACATTGCTTGCTCCATTGCAATAAGATATATTCTTCGTTGAAAGTGTGCCAGTTATTTGATCCTTTTTCTTTACCATTGCAATTACTGTTGAAATAGGAGAAAAAAATCATGTAAGCAAAACATTAAGAGGAAAAAATTTACATGAAATGATTACGTAAAAGGAGAAACAAACAAAATAACAGAAAAGACAAAGAATATATTTGAAGAGAAAACCAGTAATTGCCTTCCTCTTTATTATACTGCTTGGCGAATATACCTCTGCCATTGAATAAACCGTCGAAATGAATCTGGCGAAACAACGCTTTAGATATACACTTTTTCATCTGCCAACTAGACTGCTCAGTGAATATTGGTAGCAACAGTGCTCTTAAATATTACATTTAGAAAGAAGAGCTGTCTTTTCACCTGAAAGTTTGATTGCAAAAGGTATGACTGATCATAAAGTAGTACCTTAAGAATTGACAACTACAGATAACATAGCTGCACATTATTACCAGATTAAGCATGGGAAAACAACAACGATAAAGATTTCGGTGATATTGTTTTAGCGGTAAATGACGATAAATAAAAAGCATTGACAAACAATTCAGACAATACTAAAACAGAATGACGAAAGTTTGTAATGGAGACCGTTCAACAAAATAAATAATTAAGTACTAACCAACAAAAGTCGATAAGGCTGCAGCAGATTACTGCCTAATTTTGAGTTTGAAATTAATAGTACACCAAAACTAATGTTTTTAAAATGGTTTAACTTGTTTCAGACAAGCAATACACATTACACCATAAACAAGTAAAAACAGGAAAAACCATTGAACTTGCAATACAAGCAGTGTGAACACTTTTGGTACGATGCCTAAACATGTTCTACTTTTTCATGCTATTTCCTTTATATGTACTTAAAATGTAATTAGGTCAAATCCTGGTCTGCAGAAAATAGATTAATCACATTAAGAACACTAGCAAAAGGAAATGGGAACAGATTTCTAAACAGAAAAACACAGATGAAGCAATTAATATTTTTTCAGAAAATGTTAATGAAAAAAATTTGTGGCGATCCCCAGACAGCAAAAACTGTCGGCTACTGAAAGAGATATGATAGTCCTGCGGAGAAGATATAAGTATTAATAACTTCTTTACTAATGATTTCAGTAAATCATACTATTCTTGTAATTTTCAATTTGCTGTTTGCTAGTTCTGCAGTGATACAATCTGTGAATCATTTAACTAAATATCATTATGTCATAATACTACGAGGAACGTTTTTAGAGGATTCAAAATGCAGATATCCGAATCTTGTTCAAAATACAGAGCACAATAGCAACAAAAAGTTATGATCACCATACAGACTATAGCTTTTGGATTAGAATTAAATTACTTACATTAGACTGTGTCTTCCTAGTGGCAGTCTATTGCACTCACTTCTTAATCACCGATAAAAAGTCTAACCTTTGGACCTGGCTTTAAGATGTTTTGAAAGTTCTAAAAAGTCAAAAACAAATTCATTATTTTCTCTTATTTAGTGAGCTCATTTTCGTGAGACCTGATGAAAGAGGATTATAGAAACGGGCAACAAGGGACGCAACATCCCACTTGACATTGTAATCGTGATATGTCACAATATAGGGACTGATCGCATTGTCAAGGGATATGGCCGTCGACGAAAAGCCACAGCAAGAGAAAACGATAAAATATGAAAGGTAAGAATTTGGTCTCCACTGAGCTTTGCAAGCAAGATTTAGTCCAGTGCCTATATTAGTGTGATCTTTGCTTCAGTTTTTGGTCAGAAACTTCTAGAGTATGGTATGAGTACGGTCCAGGAAATTTAAAAGTGTTGTCTAATTTTGATAACAGTGAAACTCTGAGTTTTTTATTATCTTGTTTAACCTTCCTTGCTTGCGATAACCTTTCTCCATGAGTAATAGACCGAGTTAGTTATGTAAATATTTGTATTTGATGATGAAATATTTGTAAGCTTTTCATAGCGTGGAGAATAAACATGTCAAATTATTGAGATTTTTATTTCCGTTATGAGATTTAGTGGTTCCTTCTGTTTTCAAGCTCTGGTTTCACGTTTTGCGAGACAGATTACTATTTTCGTAGAAACAGTTTCACATTAATAATCACACAAAAAGGGGGTCTGTGAGGTTAAGGTGAAAGATTTAAAATTATTTCACACTCTTGACGAAAAGTAATGACGAAACCAACAAAGTTCCCGAGGAATGAGAAAAATGCAGTCTTAAAACAGAATCAAATCAAGCAGACCCAGACATTGTGTCATTCCAAGTGTGTGAATGTGGCAACATCCTGGCTAACCGAGTCTGAGGGGAGGTGAAAAATTAAATGCAAAGTTTGTTATAATCAGCTAAACGTTATTAGGATATTTAAATGAGTCTGATCAGATACCACCAACATGCAGTGAATTTGATTTGGAAATAAGACAGGAATATTTAGAGAATCATGTTAAATCAACAATGCATGGGAAACCAATTAAAGCAGAGAGACGTAGAAACTCTCAAAACCAAAACTTGTACAAGATGAGACTCCAGAGAAGCATACGTTGAAACAAAACGAATTCCTTAGTAGAAAAATTAGATATTCTATGATAACCATTTTCAAAGATGCCAAAAACAGAGCTTCAATTGTTTTTTCATGACCATCATGACGAATTACGCATCAAAAAGGAACAAATTACTTTGTTAATGGATATACTGGAAAATTTCAGGCAAAAGCTGAGCAATTACAATACCGTTCTCCAAAAATTTATACCGGAACTTTAACTTGTATCCTTGTAGCTGATCAAACAGCATTAAAAGGTCGATTGCTCCTATTTGCTCTCATCAGCAATCTGCACTTGAAAACTTCAGACATTTCCTAAAAACATCAATTTTAACTGATGTGATTGCCCATGTACTTCGAAGTTCGGTGGACAAGTTTTTCAGTGCCATGTTTGAAACAATTTTGAAAAGCTGGCTTTCATTAATGTTTTTTCTTAAACCTTACGAAAAAGAAGCAGCAGCGAGGGAAACAAATTGTTTGATAAAGATAAAACCAATTTGAAATGCGTGGCTTATGATGTCCTTTTGGTCGACAGGTGGTTTCAGAAGTGTCTTGAAAATGACCACATTACCATCAAGAACATAAGCATTGGAAAGACACTCCTCTAAAAAGGTTTGATGAGCTCTCACAGAAGCCACTCTTTGGTGGATGGAAGAAGTGTTTCCTTTATAACATTCAGCCAGATGTTACAGGTGGTGAAGATTTTTTTCGACCATAAACTCATCACAAGAAGACTTTAAAACATAGACAATGCCTATGTTTCCAACAGGGGATCAATAAATGCTGTTCAAAATGAGCTTGTTTAGGCAATTATTAATAATTCAGATTAAAAGTTTCAGGAACAATATGATAGCTGTAACGCTCTTCATCCTCTTAGATCTCTCGAGAAAAAAGCAACTGATGACAATCTTAAAGAGTGCCATAACAATGCTTGCCTTTTCCTCACGCTTCGGAATTTTAGCCTACAGTACATAGAAGCATACAGACATTAGCATGTAACAAAGTCTTTCTGAAGCTCAAGTACTACAGAGATTATGTTCCTTGGATTTAATTATAAATATTTAGTTCTTTACACAGCTATGACAAGATTAATAGCGGCGAAGCCACATCTTGTCGATGTTAAAAGGCTAATTATTATCTATAACAAAGGCAAAACAATAGACCGCAATTCTATTTTGTCCAAAACTATGTTTAATTATTTGTACATATCACAAAATATGGCTCATTTTTCTGAGATTTTAACTTAACTCCAGCTGCACTGCTTAGGATTAACAAAAAGGGGGGGAAAGTAGCCGCCTGTAAGCAAAGCTAAGGATCAAGAATTTCTTCTTAAATTCTTTCAAGAAGCAGAAGACGTCCACCATTTCTGAAAGCAAGAGAAAGAAATGATGCCAAATTTTGAAATTGAATGTAGAAATCAGTTTTTTAAGACTGATGATGGCAAAGAAATGAAGTCTTGTTTTATTTTCACGACTGTTTTTTCCCTAAGCTACCTACTAAATTTACTAAATTTACTAAATTTCGCGTAATAACAAGTCTTTAAGAGAGTTATAATACTAGTAGTTTTAACCACTTCATAGTATAACTGAAAAAACATTTATCACTCCTTCACATAACGTCAGACAACGGAAGGTAATGCCTGCGATTTAGGAGGATCAAAAGATATGTTAAAAAATTAATTGCTATTGGTATGGTTAAAATCTATCACAATATCACAGTGTAGTGTAGTCTAAATTTTCTTTTAAATAGACACTGATAAACTCAGCATCGCTGTGGAAAATAACCGTATAAACGTAATTCAGAACCGTAAGCTGACGTTCAGTCAATAAGTTTAGCTAAGAATCTTGCAAAATGGTGAAAAAAATGCAATTAATATCGTCTATTGAGACTATACACACGATCATTAAGAAGAAAGGGATAAATTGGGAAATAAATAGTTGTATGATTGCTTGCTTTCTGACAAATTTACCCTGGTCAATTTAATAGATCCAAGCAACATTCCTTGGTGCTGCCGAAACAAAATTAGTAATCGATGTCAATTTATGAGTAACTTTGCGCCAAGCCTAGTTTTTCTATTTCTAGTTGGACTATTTCTAGTTTATCTCATAACGGCAAAAGCTATCATGGTATTGTTTTTAAAGGCTTCATTATTATTTATTTATTTATTACGAAAAGTAAGCGTTTTAGTAAAGGTAGTTTAGTAGTATACTTGGCAAAACTTTTGTTATTCTCATAAACATTGAAGTGATTAGCAATGCTGTTTTTGCCTGATTTGTTAGCAGCTAAATCTATTGCGGTACTCACTACTAGATAATTGAGTTTTCGTGTATGTACATTATCATTTTTCCAAAATAAATTCCTTACTTCCTGTGATATTATCTTTTGTAGAAAATCTTTTAAATTTTTTAGACTCTATTAGATAACGGATGTGGTATTTCATAATTAACTAACCATAAAATAGTCTGCCAATTGCATATGTTTATATATATTTTTTCAAAATAAAAGGTTAAGGCTACGCTAATCTGTTTGGTTAGGGCCGATGCTGATATTTTCATTTAACTTAAACGTACTTTCAAGAAAATATCAAGGGTGTGTTACCCCTTCATGTCAAGGGTAGAGTGGGGCTGTTTGCTTTTGTTTACCTTAACTTGCTACCCTGCTCCTTAAAGTGGCAAATAAGGTCTGATGATATACCCAATTACATGACGGTACCTGTCCCCGTCTTAGGTTTTAAGTTTGGGTCAGTGATTTTCACGTAGTTGTCATGGTCTCGGAAACCAATCTAGCGCTTGGTTTTTCTGTCGTCGACTTTTCAGAATACATTTCCAGCATGATGATCCTATCTAGTCTTTTATCATTTGTTACTATTAATCAAGCGAAGATTATCAAGTCCAGTTGAGTCACTTTGTTTAGTCAGGAATTTTGGCTTGATTTTGTTCAGAATGGACTTGATTTTCTCTTTTTAGTTGAGGTATGTATAATCTGCCGCTGCACCTATACCTAAAAAAATTATTAGCCATTTTGAAACCGGATATGAGTAAAAAAAAAGCAAAAATTGGATCACACAGAATATCAAACTAACAATATCAGACATTTTTTTTCATTTATGAGTTTCCCTTGTTTTTCATGTGGTTACTGTATTTGAGCTTCTAAATTAAAAATTGTACATTAATCCAAAGAAAATCATAGTACTTGATTTGGTCGAATACATGCTGAGTAGGTTAGAGTTTACATTGTGTTTTTAATATTTTCCACAGGGCAGCTACAATCTTGTTCTATAAACTGCCAATTCTTGAATACGTAGTCATTTAAAAACAGCCTCTTTCAGATTTGTCAGGTGACGAATATTAATCTCCTTGCTTCTGTCATTTCTATAGATAAAAAAGGACTCTCAGACATGTTCAATAATAATATTACTATGCAAAGTTATTATGTTATGAAGCAATCCGTTCATTTTACGGCAGGCAAAAATTTCCATGTGTTTTCATTTTTATTACTTTTGAAAACTTCATATTAAAATCTTGTAATATACCACACGTTTTCTAAGAAAGTTTTTAGTGAAATCACATAGACCACTCTTCTAATCACACTTCGAATGTACTTTTTTTTAAGAGTTAAAATTATTCACTCAATGTCCAAGATTTCGTTAGTTAACACTTATTTTTCAATAGTCATCTCTGTTGTCGTTACAGCCTGACAAATTTTAAGTTTCTGTACCTTTAACTTTTATGGACTAACAAAAGATAAGTCTGAACAGTAATGCCAACAGGAATTTGTCAGGTAAAACGAAATAGCGACCCAACACAGATTCATTAGGGTTTTTTGGTCAACCATCTGATCACCATAAATTTAGAAAATTGTTCCACTGACTGTTTGTTTTCAGAGTCTAATTAGCATAAATCCAATTTGTCTTGCCTTTAAACTCTCAAATACTGTACTGTTACACACATCCTCTTCAACTCGCCAGTCTTTGATTTTGACAATTGCCGTCATACGAGGGTTGTCATATGAGATGGATCAACCATGAGCAAGTTAAATAGTACCAACCGGCTGGCAAAATTTTGTGTGTGGTCAAAGTGAAAGTACTGAATTTGCGATATTTACTTTTGAATTTTCCTGGCACGCCATAGTTGTGGGTTGTCCTGTCTATTGATGTGAAAACATAATTACCCTTGTTTATTCACACCAACCCACGTCCTTGGCAAAAACATATTAGTTTTCTAGGTTAGAATTAAATAATTAGCTAGAATAAAATAATGTATTCGTTGGAGCAGCTAGCAAACTAATTGCAAGATTATGCACTTAGAGAAAGCATGAACTGCAAAATTGTCTTTGAGGCATGAGTTTTTACACACACAAGAGCGAGAAAGATGGAGAGCACTGCTCAAGAGAGGAGCGCTGCAGACACCCGCGACCCGATAAGGAACAGCGAAGAAGGTGAGAAAGGTGAGAAAGAAAGCATGAACTGAATTACTTTGGAACATGGTTTGCTTTGAATTTTGTATGTTTTCAAGAGAGGAGCGCGATGCAGGACACCCGCGACCCGATAAGGAACAGCGAAGAAGGTGAGAAAGGTTAGAAAGAAAGCATGAACTGA
>RDPX01000010.1:5714903-5725541 GCA_003991215.1 Morbakka virulenta
CCCGCGACCCGATAAGGAACAGCGAAGAAGGCGAGAAAGGTGAGAAAGAAAGCATGAACTGAATTACTTTGGAACATTGTTTGCTTTGAATTTTGTATGTTTTTCCACTGTGTGAGTGTCACATGTAACCTGAATAGGCCCACTTGGTGTTATTATGACAACAGTACCCTTTGTATTATTGTAAAAAAATTTCTGTCTTATTTAATTTTTAATGTAAATTTTTTGATGATTAAATAATCAGGTCCTTGGACATATTTTCTTGTAAACAATCTATATGTTGCGTGACTTTTGCTAAATTAATTATACAAGGTTCACAGGAATTTAGAACTTGATTCTGCAGCTGGCTTTATGATGGGCCGTGTAGCACCAATAAGTGTTGTTTGTGGATCCAATATATTTGGAACCACCTGCAGGAGTTTGAAAAAATTTATTGTGTTTTATTCTGCTAAATAGAGAGTAAAGATTAGTCTGCAAACAGTTTTATTGATTTGGTATGTTATGATTTGTTTAGTGACATTGAGATAAAGTAAAACAAAAGTCTTATCTGTTGATTTAATCTACCTTCCTGAAAGTATTTTTATCCCCTGTTTCCTTGAGGTAGTTTCTTTACGCATTCGTTATTTGTATATATGCCACGTGCCATCCGAAAAGTACTTAATGCATAAATTTACCATTTTCTATCAACACCACCCCACGTAATGCATGGGAACAAATCTAGTACCACCAACACGTTTGTTACGCAAGAGGACACATGTTGACAGCAGTGTTTATTATATTTTTATTCTAAACAACTGAATTGTATCATCCTCTATAAAGATAGAAATAATAATAAAAACGTTTTGTATCCAAAGACCTCACCACTACCAATGTTTTAGCTATTTCTCTATATTTCGTGCGTTCAGAAATTATGAAAAATAGTTGTCTAAGGGCCATTTATACCATTTTTTTGGTACACAAGACGAGATTTTTGTAATTCCTGTTTAAGTTCAGAGGGATAAAACAAATAGTCAAGATATAGACCATGCCTATTTAAAACTAAAAATACCATTATACAAAGGTGAAATGTCAATAGCCCTTATTTTCACTATTACCTGTATATAGCTCAAATTCTGATCACATGTTTATCAAAACAATTACATTTTTCATAATATTGTATTCGATGCTATTTAAGACTGTCATTCCACTTCTTGCCTGGTCACTCCTGGCGCCATGTACCGCACGACTCCATTGAAGATTTATTGTCTGGGAAGTCAGTGTACTTGTTGAGGGTCAAATATCATTAAACATTAAAAGAGAAACAGGCTATTAGGATATTTGTCTCCACTATCAGAGTAGTCAAGGGTAGTCAATTCTTTTCAACAGCCAAAGGTAGCTAGAGGATGAAAGCACTGGCTTTTAATGTAAGCTACATAACCATAGACAGAATGAATTACGTCAATACGGACCTGTCGTTCGAGATAGTCACTGAAAATCTTAAAACCGTTATGTGCTGTTTTATTCTATTCAAATATTATTTTCGTATTTTACTTTGAACCATACTTTGTATGTTCATATCCAATCTCCCTTGTCTTGCAAACTCTTTAATCCTTCTCGCACAACTTCGATATTTTCAACATTTAAACTGCGAAATTGGGATTCTATGTTCATGAGTGCCATGAGAGAGGGCTTATGGGTAGTGTCAAAGACGTTTGGTTGCACCAAAAGATTATGAACATGATCAGATCCCTACTTTGTCATGCAAGCCCAGGTAATCCAAGGAAAGGCAGCTTCCAACAAATTTATACTTACAAATGGTGTCATACAGGGCTGTGTGCTGGTTATTACATTGTTTTTGCTATACCTCAGTGCGATGCTTGAAGTTGCATTTAGAAATGAAATAAAAGGACTTACATTAAGACAACGCATGCTAACCTTCAAAAGTCTCTCATTTTAATTCCAGAACTTGCACACCAGCTACCTTGTTAAAGAGTTGCTATTTGCTGATGACAGTCCTTAATTACCCACTCTGCAGAAGATATGCAGATACTTTCAGATCGATTTGCTAGGTTTGCAGGGCAATTTGGTCTAAAGATAAATATAAAGAAAACTTTTTGTATACACGAAACTTTGAAGCTACTAAATTCACCATCTGAATCGAAGGAAATTACCACCAACAATGAGCCCCTATCTCAGTGCACAGATTTTAGGTACTTGGGCAGCAGGGTTTTAGATGATACATAAATAGTAACAGAAATTCAACATTGAATGGAAAATAGCTACGCAACGTCTGGTAAACGTCAGGATGGTCTGTGGAAAAATAGACATGTCTCAGTTTGGGTTAAGTGCAGAGTATATAGAGCCGTTGTAATGCCAGCTTTGCTGTTTGGAGCAGAAACTCAGACTTTATGGCACACAAATTAAAAAGTATCTGAATATATGATTAGAAGGCGTAGAACTATCCAGAGCATCACCTGGAAAGACAAATTGAAATTTTTCTTTCCAGGTGATGCTCATTCAAATTGTAAATACCAGTATCAAAAAGAGCAGGGAAATAATTAATATAGGACTGCACAAAATATAAAGGTTTTAAATGAATTTAGCTTTGCTTTACACTTTCAACCTTTGCAAAAGTATACTTATTCTTGTACTATAATTAAAACAATAAGATTAGAAGTGAGTGAGTGTATGTAGTGTGAATGGAATCGCAGAACTTTAACACATAAAGCTAAAATTTAGCATAAAGGTACGTTATGCTAAATTTATTAGCAAATTGGATAGCAATGCCTAAAACCACCCTAGAACAGTACATTTTTACTACTACTACTACTACTACTACTACTACTATCACCACTACTGCTACTTATTACTATTATTATTATTATTATCGTTAAAATCTGTTTTCATCACAGGCAGATGTTATACCGAGTATTTGTAAGAGAGCCGGTTACAACAAGTAACCAAAGGTCTCTCACATTCTTTCCCTAATTCAGTACTCCAGTACTTTTCTTAAAATTCTTGCTGTTCCTAATAGTGTAGTTTTTTGGGTCAGTGTTGTATCTATCTGTATTCCTAGTTTCTCTATGTACTTTTCAAAGTTCTTGGTTTCGCTTCCGAGGGCCCCTAAGACTATTGGAATCACTACAACCTTCTTAAGACTCCAAAGTCTTTGAATTTCTCTCTTCAAGTCCTGGTATTTTTCAATCTTTTCTTGTTCTTTTTCCTGGATCCTTTTGTCCCCTGGTATGGCAACATCAACAATAACTGAAGTTTTTGTAATTTTATCCACAATGACTAAATCTGGCCTCCTTGCTTCAATAACATTGTCACACTGAATATTCATGTCCCACAAAAGCTTATGACTGTCATCCTCTATCACTGCCTGAGGGGTGTGTTCATACCATTTTTCAGTTCTATCGAAATTCAGTTTGCCACAAAGCTTCCAGTGTATTACTTTTGCAACATTGTCATGGCGTCGTTTGTACTCCTTTTGAGCCAGCTTTTTACACTCACTCACCAGGTGGCCTATTGTCTCTCCTCTTTCCCCGCACATTCTACAATTAGGGGAATCTGCAGTCTTATCAATATGGAACTTGATGTAATTTGTCCTAATAGCTTGCTCTTGAGCTGCAAATATCAACGCCTCCGTTGTTGCCTTCAAATCAGATGCTACTACCCAACTCCAAGTTTTTTCCTTATCAGTAGACTCATTTTGATCTCTAATGAATTGTCCGTACATCTGTTTACCACACCAGTTGTCTTTTCTTTTCTCTGCAATTGACTTTTTAAAGTCATCTTTATCAACAGAGGTTTCATGCTCAACAATGCCAACATATTTCACTGCTTGTAGCAGTGAATCTTCAGAGTTCTTGAGGTAAAAACCTATACTATTTTCTTCGCTTCTAACAGTGTCTTCGCAATTCATTAGTCCCCTTCCACCTTCACGTCTTCTCATATATAAGCGGTCAACATCACTTTTTGGATGGAAACCTTTGTACATTGTAAGTATTTTACGTGACTTTCTATCAAGATCTTTCAATTCGTCTACTCTCCATGTCAGTATTCCTGACCCATATCTTAAAACTGCCACAGCCCACGTATTTGTTGCACGGATCTTATTATTTCCATTAAGCTTTGATCTCATTATCAGTCTGGTACGCCTAATATATTCTTTGACAAATTGATCTTTCATCTCTTTTTCCTTTACCTTATCGTACTCTAATATCCCTAAATACCTGTACCCATCCTCATCAATTGTCTTCATTACCTTTCCATCTGGGAGAGTTATTCCCTTACTACTTTTCTTATCAACCTTACCCTTCTTTAAAATCAATACACCACACTTTTTAACCCCAAACTCCATCATAATATCCTCACTAAACATATACACCGTATTCACGAGAGAATCAATTTGATCATGAGATTTCCCGAACAATTTTAAATCGTCCATAAACAACAAATGATTATTATTATTATTATTATTATTATTATTATTATCATTATTATAACTATTTCTGGAGATGGTTTAGCAATGTCTTTATCGAGAAGGAAACAGAAAGTTTGATGCTAATTCCTCAAAAACAGGACCCAAGAACAAACTCGTTGAAATACCGCATTGATAAGGCTTAAATAAAGAACTGTGTAGATTTGATGAACACTCTACTAAAACTGTACAACATTATAAGTGGATCAAAGAGGCATGCCAAGAAAGAAAAAAGTAAGCACCACGACTAGGTGGCTGTGCAGGTACAACATACAATATGCAGAAAATATGCGATAGAAAGTACCGACGAGTGGTATGACCATCACCAATTGGTAGTCGCAGAGAATAGAGATGTTAAAATTACCCGGGGTTTGACTGTTTACACGTATGAAGGGCTTAACCACAATGGACTGGATCTTACTCTAGTACCAAATGATATGCAGGAGTGGACACTAATAGACATAGTTGTACCAGCAGACCAGAACGTTATCAGTACTGAAGGATAGATATCAGGGTCTGGTATCCGATATTAAGAAGATCGAAAGTAACAGTGATACCAATGGTGATTGGTGCACTTGGTACAATCAGGAAATTAGATCGATCAGATAAAGATTAGATATTACTGGAAGAGTACAGTAGTGATCCTTAGAATAACTCACATAGTGCCCAAGTTCTTGTGTTTTCAATCAATTTGTTTAAGAAGATCTAGTAAAACAGACAGAAGCTAGGATTTGTGAGGCCGATTGGTCATTTCAAAGTCATACTAACGTCCGAGATACTTAAAGGCATCTCTCATGGCTACAAGAGGTACAGTTTCATGATTAATAGAAAGCTTGTGTTGAGATTGAAGAGATCTCGTTGTGAATTTTTTGATGCCGAATGTGGCACATTTATCAACCCTGATCATGTTGGCCCATTGACACCATCTAGTAAAACAGTTTAAAAGAAGCTGGTTTTCTCTTTTCCTACTTGTAATGACCGCAACGTCATCTGCAAACTGAAGCCAGTGTACAGAATGGAATATGCGATCGTTCTGATCGTGAGGTAAAAAACCAAGTTGGTTGTATTTTTCAATCCTAATATATTGAATGAATGTGTTAAAACACATATTAAAGAGTAGTGGACTAAGACAATCTCCTTGTAAAAGCCCACGACGAACTGTTATGGCTTCAGTTGTAAAACGATCAGTGATAAATGCTGTTGTAAATGCAGTCTAAAGACTGGTGATTAAGGACTTTATTTTGCCAGGAATGTGATGGTGATCTAGAACAGATGTTATTGGGTTATGGTGAACTTCACCAAAAGCAATTTTTAGGTCTAAAAGAGTAATGACTAGGGAGCGTTGATTAGTGCGAGCCTTGTTTATTACATGTGCCATCATTACAGTATGTTCTAAAGTACACGAGACCTTAGAAGTGAAGCCTTCAGGTAGTCAAATATTGTGTCACGCAAACAGGATGTAAGAACTTTTAATGGAACGGTTTCAAGAGTAATTGGTCGAAAGTTAAAAGGGTCATCGGTGTTACCCCTCTTAGGTATTAAAATCGTATAGGCCTTTTTCCATTCAGGAGGAACGTTGCCAAAAATTCACATAATTTTAATTATTTCTGTGAGGAAAGACCGTAGATAGGGACATCGGTTAAAGCAAATTATAGATATTTTATCTAGTGGGCATGGTGAGGCAGATGACTTCATACGACGAATAACTGATGTGTAATTTTTTTATATGATGGAGGATCAAAATAATAATAGTAATAGTAATAATAATAATAATAATAATAATAATATTAGAAAGCCTGATATTGTGATGATAAATAAAAGAACAAAAGAAGCTAAAATAATGGACATCGATATTCCTGGGTACAAAAGGGTAAACATGAAGGAAACGGAAAAGATTGAGAAATACTAACCATTGAAGGATGAAATTGCACGGTTATGGAAGCTAAAGAAAGTTAAAGTGATTCCTGTTGTTATAGGTGCATTGGGAATGGTTAGTAAGAGGCTGGAATCACATTTGAAGGATTCCTATGAAAACATTAAAATGGAAGTTGTACAAAAACAGCATTGTTACAATCAGTACGTATCCTGAGAAAGGTACTGTCGTCGTAAGAGACTGGAAAAGTAAACTTGAAACCTCTGGTGGCTTCTTGCTGCCTTCTTTCAAGTTAATTTACCGACATCAAGAACTAAAGTCGAGAAGTGAAACATTAAACATAATATTAATAATATCAATAATAATTATTAGTCTTGGGTATTGACATTAAACTGCATCCCGTTGTGAAGTTTCGACGTGGGCGAATGAGGTTACCCACAACTACCTCCAGGTCACCCTTGAGCAAAATGTAGTACCTGTTACCTCTCCCCGAGACCATGAAGTACCGTGTTGGCATCCAGCTGGGTCTATTCTGCCATGGGTTGGGGGGACTCTTTAGTCTTGGTTGACAACCTCCCTAGAGATGGTGTCTCGGAAAAAAATACTGGTGGTAGTGCAACCTAAAATCCACTTCTCTTATACCTATGTATAATGTTTTTAAACAAAATAGAAAACAACTGCGTTAACAAGGCTGGAACCAGTAGTGGTGAAGGTCTTTTGCACGACAGGTGTCCTGTGGAAGAGCAGCGCAGGCCCGGTCGTCATCAAGCTACTGCCAGAACAAAAATGAGGAAGAAGTGATCGAGAGAAGAAAATATGTTTGTGATGGAGTGTTACTACAGATGTGTACCAAACTGCAGAGGGTACAGGAAACAAATTTAGATCTTTGGAGAGAAAAGGGGATGTTCACTGTAACGGAGCAGCGACTGGTTGATCAAAGTAATCATATAATGAAAAGAAGTTGGTTAACGGATCTGGAGCTGGAAGAGATTGTAAGAGGGATAGAATATGGAAAGAATCAACCTGAAAGAGAAAAAAGGGAGAGCAGTCAAAGAGCAGCAATACTGGCATTGATGTCGAAATAGACATCGCTTGCAACAAGGAGAAGGAACCGCCACTTATCCCACAGCCAGAAAAGGAAAATGTTACCCACGGGGATAACGGCGGAGACAAGAATAGCAGAGATACCCTTTGCGTAATTAGTGGAGTAATTTTAACTGACGAAGAAAAAGAGCAAATCAACAAACTAGATGAGATACTAAACGAGCAGAGAAAAAGCCTACTATTAAATGCGAGCCGTTGATAAAAACAAACTGGATGTAGAAGTGCAAAAGATCAGCAAGCTTTTGAAAAACATACAAATAGATGACATAACCAAAATGAATTATTTGATTTATACTGGTGCTGTGTTTGTTGAAGAAAAGCTCAGCATGTTTAAGAAAAAACCTAAGAAACCAAAACCCGCTTGGGAACGTCGATTAGAGCAACAAATCAGAATCCTGAATCAGGATTATAGTAGAATGAAAGCATTGATTGAAAATAAAACTGTAAAATGAAAGCTCATTGATAGATTGAAACGAAAATATCGAATGAATGAAAATGGGGAAGAACACGGTATTGCAGATAATAAGGCAACAAATTATAACCAAAGAGGGCAAACTGAAAAGATATCGAAATAGGATCAATCAATACAACCAAAACTGCACCTTTTAAAACAATAAAGGACGATTTTACAAACAACTGAGCGGGCAAATGGGTGACAGAGAGCAAGAGAAACCGAATGCAGAAGAGGCGAAAAGGTTTTGGAGTGGATACCTTGGAACCCAAAAGAACATCAAAGAGACACAAAATGGTTAAAGGATTTAAAAGAAAAGTTTCACAATAAAGAACAGTAGGAAGATTTGAG
Organism: Morbakka virulenta; assembly: GCA_003991215.1. Lineage (NCBI taxonomy): Eukaryota > Metazoa > Cnidaria > Cubozoa > Carybdeida > Carukiidae > Morbakka > Morbakka virulenta. Next base: position 5,723,142 of record RDPX01000010.1, read on the forward strand.
TATTGAAAAATTTGAAAGTCGTCCCCAGAAGATTAGCAAACTGGAAAGCACCTAGGCCAGATGGCGTTCATGGCTTCTGGTACAAGAAGTTTTCATCACTTCACTCTACAATGGCTACAAAGTTGAATGAATTCCTTGCAACAGATGAGGTAACAGACTGGATGACAAAAGGAAAAACAGTTCTCATACAGAAGGATATCACCAAAGGAAATTTTGGTAGCAACTACCGCCCGATAACATGTCTCCCTTTGATGTGGAAAATTTTGACAGGTATAATCGCAGAAGACGTATAAACATCATCGAAAGAAAGAGAACTGCTACCGGAGAATGTAAAGGGTGTAGAAAAGATCTAAGGGTACACATAAATTTACTGTTTGTAGATAAAAAGATTTTGTGGAAAGTAAAGACAAAGCGGAAGAATATTGCCATGGGTTGGATTGATTACTGCAAAGCATTTGGCATGATTCCTCACTCTTGGATCTTGGAATGCTTACAAATGTTTAAATTTGCTGGTAATGTGTCATATCTAGTAAAAAATTCGATGAAGTCTTGGACGGTGTAATTGTCTTCTGGAAAAGAGACCCTTGCAGAAGTTAAAATCCGACGAGGGATTTTTCAGGGAGATTCCTTCTCTCCATTATTGTTTGTCATAGTTTGATCCCACTTACTCTGATCTTTAGAAAGTGCAAGAACGGTTATAACGTTTCCAGAACAAAGGATAAAATCAACCATTTATTCTACATGGTTGATTTGAAGATTTTTGCAAAAGAAGAAGCAGACCTTGATGCATTGATTCAGACAGTTTGAGTATTTAGCTCAGACATTGGCATGGAATTTGGGATTGAGAAATGTGCAGTAGTGATAACGAAAAGAGAGAAACTGTCCAATTCAAATGGAATAAAGCTGCCAAAGTACAATGTCATTAAGGCATTTAATGAAACGGAAGGATACAAATATCTGGGAGTCTAATGAAAGACTAATAAGAGCGACAAAAGATTGGTATGGAGTATGTGAGAAGTCTGCTTATGTCTTGAAAAAACACCGGGCCGAAGAAAGAAACAACAGGTGGAAAGAAAAACCAATACATGGCCAATTCATAAGGCAAACGACGGATATAGCTGGTGATATGTCATGGGCGTGGCTCAGAAGTGGAACATTAAAAAGTGAAACTTAATCCCTCATTACTGGTGCACACGATCAATGTATTCGGACAAATTACATCAAGGCAAAAACAGATAAAACTCAGGAAAATATTCTTTGCTGTATGTGTGGACAAAAAAAAAGAAACGGTAATGCATATTATTTGTGATTGCATGAAACTTGTACAAAAGGAAAACAAAAGAAGACATGATTGTTTGGGAACAACAATCCATTGGGAATTATGTAAGCAGCTAGATTTCAAACATACTGATAAATGGTATGAACACAAAACAGAACTTGTCCTTGATAACAAAAAAAGCAAGTTGCTATAAGACTCTGAAGTGCAGAAAGATCATCATATAGTAGCTAGAAGGAATGACCTCATAATTATTGACAAAGAAAAAATACTTGTCAGATTGTGGATTTTGAAATACCTGGAGATCACAGAGTTGAAATGAAAGGGAGAGAAAAAAGAGAGAAATATCAAGATTTGGCAAGAGAACTAAAAGTTCTATGAAATAAGAAAGTAACTGTTATTCCAATAGCTACTGGGGCTTTGGGAGCAGTTCCAAGGTCATTGAAAATTAGATTAAACCAAATTGGAATCCGAACGAAGATTGAAACCATGTAGACCACCATATTGTTAAACACAGCCAGAATCATAAGGAAAGTCTTGAACCTTTAAGGAGGATTGTTGCCACTGGAACTTTAAGAAACGTCCACCAAACACTATTTTGGTGTGAAATGAACTAAAATAATGATAATAATAATAATAATAATAATAATACGAAGGCGAAGCCCTCTTGAGCCTTGGTTGGCAATCGTCTAGAGATGGTGTCTCCATAAAAATACCGGTGGTTGTGTAACCTAAAAATCACTAAACTTCTTATGAATGAAATGCCCAATCAAAGTATTGAGAATAACGGCGTGAATGGGACTGGAACTCAAGGTGAAGGGCCCACGCCCGGCAGGTGTTTCTCGGCACAGCAGCGAGAACCCGGTCGTCATCCTGCTACTGCTAGAAAGAAATGGAGTAAAGAAATCAACAAAGTCATTATGGAGTGCTTCTATAGAAGTAATCCATTTGATGAGAACGGTAAACCTATTAGAGGGTACAGACAACGCATGTTTAGAGAATGGAGGGAAAGAGGAATGTTTGAAACAACGGAGCAGCGAATATGTGACCAAGCAAGAACAATTAGGAAAAATGGATTGTTGTCAGAACTTGAGTTGGAGGAAATAGAAAGAAGGGTGAATGTT